>VWYK01090956.1:0-22932 GCA_013399775.1 Semnornis frantzii | reverse complement strand
TTTTTTTTTTTTTTTTTTTAACATGGATAAATTTCACCACTTATTAGTCCATAAATCCTTTTGGGCTGTTTTGTTGAGGGCAAAAATCCATGGGGCATGGGCTGGTACCTTAGAGGTAGAACAACTGTTCTACCTCAAGAGTTCTACCTCAAAGGTATCAGCCTATACCCCCTGGATTTTTGCTACAATGTAAGATGTAGCTTTCTTGAAATGCTTTTTTTAAAAAATCAAAATTCTTATATGCAGCAGCTCAAACCCACAAAGGACTAATTTTTTTTTTCCCATTTTACTGTAAGCTATTTTGCACATCTTGCTATAGGGTTCCCTTTCCCTGAAAGTACATAAACTTATTTTAATTGTTCCCAGTGCTGACACCCATTTAATTAAAACAGTAGTGCTACAGCAAGATTTATTCTACAGAAACAAAGAGATTTTCAAAGCAGTAATAGAACATGTAATAGATGTGTCACATTTTAAAAGCCTAATTAAATTGATTGTTTCTCTACCTCCTCAGCATGTCTCTCTCAAGTGTAATATAATTTTAAATGCCTGAGATGTTTATTTCAATGATCATGTGAGCTGGATTCATATTTAGGATGATTGCTCTTGGCAAAGTGAAAAGAGTTGATAAGACTGAAGGACGGGATGCCATACAGAGGGACCTGGACAGGCTGGAGAGATTGGCTGAGGAGACCTTCATGAGAGGTGCAAGGTCCTGCAACTAGGTTGGGGCAACCCTCACTATCAGTCCAGGCTGGGGGATGAGGAGATTGAGAGTAGCCTTGCAGAAAAGGACTTGAGAGTGCTGGTGGATGAGAAGCTGGACATGAGCCAGCAATGGGCACCTGCAGCTCAGAAGGCCAATGGCAGCCTGGGCTGCATCAAAAGCAGCATGGCCAGAGATTGAGAAGGGGGATTCTGCCCTCTGCTCTGCTGAGACATCACCTGGAGTACTGTGTCCAGCTCTAGGGCCCCCAACACAATAGAGATGTGAACCTGATGGAAGGGGTCCAGAGAAGGGCCACAAAGATGATCAGAGGGCTGCAGAACCTCTGCTATGGGGACAGGCTGAAAGAATTGGGGCTGTTCAGCTTGGAGAAGGCTTTGGGGAGACCTTAGAGTAGCCTTTCAGTACCTGAAAGGCTCTACAAAAAAGCCAGGAAGGAACTTTTCACAATGGCTTGTAGTGATAGGATGAGAGGGAATGGATTGAAGCTTGAAGACAGCAGATTTAGACTAGAGATTAGTAAGAAATTCTTTGCAGTGAGGGTGATGAGACATTGGAATAGATTGCCCAGAGTGGTTGTGGATGCTCCCTCCCCAGAGGTGTTCAAATCCAGGTTGGATGAGGCCTCAAGCAACCTGTTCTAGTGGAAGGTGTCCCTGTCCATGGCAGGGGGGCTGGAACTGGATGATCTTTAAGGTGCCTTCCAGTCCAAAACATTCTATGAATGGTCACATTCATGGACCATTCTATGGTCACAATCTCGAGACAGAAGAGACATGCATATTTCAAAGAGAAGCTGGACTCTAGCCCAGAGGAAGGATTTCAGCCCATGAGGGGAACTCCTTCACCCCAGCAGCATTCCCACAGTGGAGCAGACTGCAGGGCTTAGATAGCACAGTGACAGGAATCACTGCGCTTCAGCCCTTCTGCACACGTAGTGCAATCATGCCTGACTTCAACAGCAGCCAAATACTGCAAGGCCCCAAAAATGAGAATAATAAGAAGCACCAAGGGAGGCAAATTCCGTTAGAGATCATAGGAGATTATCTTACAGAAGAAAATTCAGTGCAAGCTAGATATCAAATGCAAAATACTCCTTTATGGATAATCAGTAGCATAGTGGTTATTCAGAATCCAGCATCTGTAACCCTTTTCTAGTGAAGAATGCATTGCAATTATTTAGTCTTAAATAAGTCATTGCCTTTTTTCCCCCCTGCTTTAATATTCTGAAAATAATTATATTACTTAAGGTTCATTAACTGTTTCCAGCAGAATAACCAGCTTTATTTAATTAGCTGGATGAAGCTTTTTAGTTAGTTTCTTTCTCCCCATCGCTGATTAAACATTAGTTTCAGAAGATTAGCAGCTATTTTCTTCCACTCAATATCCTCTTTAGTTTATTTAAATAAATAAATAAATGAGAGGAAATCAAACTTAAATGCTATGATTACATAGTGTCGTGGTAGGCCTAGGCAAGCCAAATTGGGTTTATACCTTTCCTGGCTTGCCCAGACATATTTTTCTGCTTTCCTCCTGCTGTTTTGGGGGAGAGCAACGGCGGGAAAAGGGACAAAGGGCCTGGCGCCACTGAGTCTGGGGTCCCTTGCCTGACCAGACCCTGTGGTAAACAGGGTGCACGGGGCAGCCTTGTGCAGGGCCCATGTTCTTCCCCGAAGAAGGGTGGAGCAGGCCTATGGTTCCACCTAATATGGGCAAATCTTGGCTAACTGCCATTTCATTGGCTGTCCAGTGTCCAAAGGGCATTGATCTCGGGCTGTATTGCATAAAAGGGAGGTCAGCAGAGAGCACGCTGCCTTTTGCCTTTCGCTTTTGCCTTAGCCCTTTGCCATTGCACGGTGTGCCGTGCCCGTGCCGTGTCCGTGTCTGTGATGCCTACACGCATTTGGCCTGCACCGCCAGCGTGACTGCAAGACGTCCTGCCTGTACCTGAAAGCCTTCTGCCCAGACGGAAGCCCTGGAGAGAATACAGATCATCCAGAGAACCAGGAACAGGTCAGAGATCGTCTGCCTCCTTCCCCAGAAGCCCAGGGGAGACTCTAAAGCCGCTGATGGCTACCGACAGCAACCCCGCCTTGGGTACTGTCAGATAATAATTTTGTGGGTAAATGCCAAAGCCTCTTGTAATTATTAATTGCCTTCTGCCCTAAGCAGAAAGTTGCTCCTTTATGTCCTATGCTTACCTAGTGAGCAAGCGGTATACTGACCGCAAAGCCTTCTCTTCCAGTTTATATCGAGTTTAATTAATGTATATATTAATAACTATTTCCAGATCCTGTTATAACCTGTACATAGTTTCCTAATGTTGCAAAGAACCTGTTAATATTATTATTAAATGGTGATCGGGGTGATGCGAGTTCTGAATATTTAATATTAATAAACTGTTAATATTTTTATATATCGTCTCGCATTAATTAATTTACCCCATCCCTTTACACATAGAGAAGACATCAATGACAAGTGGTGTTCGCTGAATTCTTTCATCCACTATCCTGCCCTGACCAGTAGAAAGGGTAAAATGCTCAAAAGCAGAGCAAATACCACCTGTAAGGGACAGGTTGAAACCTGAACTGTTACTCTCCCAGTCCAATTCCAGCATGTACAAAATGACTATCACATTATGGGCATCGAATAGTCAGGATTTATCCTTTTCCTTCAATCTGAATTCAGCCATCTCCTGCAGCAGTGAATTCCACATGAATTCTATACAAGTGGTTGGCAAATGCCCCTACATGCTTCAGCTGCCCCAAAAGGACAAAATATGATAAGTCCTGTATGTAGAATCATAGAATGGCTCAGGTTGGAAGGGACCTTAGAGATACCTACTCCAACCTCCCCGCCATGCACAGAGACACCTTACACTAGATCAGGCTGCTCAAGACCTCATCCTACCTGGACTTGAACACCTCCAGGGAAGGAGCATCCAAAACCACTCTGGGCAATCTACTCCAGTCTCACCAGCCTTGTACTGAAGAACTTCTTCCTAAGATTCAATGTAATCCTACTCTCCCTCAGTCCAAGCGGAGAAGGAGGAGAGTTAGAGGCTGCAGTTGGGCAGGAGCTGAGGCCACTGTAAAGGCAACACAGGCAACCATCTTGCTGGTCCAGCAAGTGAGGAATATTTTTATCAACAGCCTAAGTTCCTATCAGACCACTCCCTGCAGTCACTAGCCACCCTCCCTCACCAAAAACCATCGGGCTTCCACAATGATCTGGAACAACCATGGAACAATAATGTAACTCGTACTGCACTTAGAAGATCAACAACTTTGTAGAAACAAGATCCAACCACATCAGCTCTCAGTTACTGCCTGATCTTCCTCAGTTTTAGCAGACACCTCCACAGCTCCAAAACACGCACAATAATTTTGCATTCATCTTTTCAGCAGGGAAAGAAATAACATCTCAGCCTGTTTTGCCAGTTCATTTTTGTGCCTTTCACATATTGTATAGGCCTGTAGCTGTAAACCCAGAACATCCTCATCTGTCCCTGGGGCACATTCTCTTGGAAGCAAGCACAGGGAACTGGGGCTCATTAATTTGAGGAAGAGGAGGCAGAAGGGAGACCTAATTGCTGTCTACAGCTACCTGAAAGGACATTGTGGAGAGGTTGCTGCTGGTCTCTTCTCACAGCTAAATATTGACAGAAGAAGAGGGAATGGCCTCAAGCTGTGACTGGGTAGGTTTAGACTGGAAATAGGGAATTTTTTTTCCCAACAAGAGAGGTCAGACGTTGGAATGGACTGCCAAGGAGGTGTTTGAGTCACCAACCCTGGATGTGTTTAAAAGTCATTTGGATGTGGAACTTGGGGATATGGTTTAGGGTGAGCATTGTAAATTAGGAATATCATTTGGACCTGGTGATCCTGAGGGTCTTTTCCAACTGGAATGTTTCTGTGATTCTGTGAAATGCAAGTGCCTACTGCAGGCTTCAAAATGATGCAGTGTTTTGCTGTGCTGTGCTTTTCAGGTAGTGGTATTAGCAGAGAGTCCCTGACTGGTGGTATTATGAGTCATTAGTAAGGGCGTAAATCCATCTATTTTGTTCTGAATAATCAACATCTGAAATGGAAACCAAATTGATTGCAATTGAAAACTGCACACTTCTACAGGCTGCAATATTTAATTATTGTTCATTGTTACCTGATCTGTGATCAAGGGGTTTTGTTTTGTTTTACACAGGTCCACACAGGAGGACGAGAAGCTAGACATAAACCAGCAATGGGCGTTTGCACCCCAGAAGGCAAATGGCAGCCTGGACTGCATCAAAAGAAGCTTGGGCAGCAGATGGAGAGAGGAGATTCTGCCCCTCTGCTCTGGGGAGACCTCACCTGGAGTACTGCATGCAGATGTGGAGACAACACAAGAGAGACATGGACCTGCTAGAGCGAGCCCACTGGAGGGCCACAACGATGACTGGAGGGCTGGAGCACCTCTCCTACAAAGACAGGCTGAAAGAATTGGGAGAAGGAGAAGGCTCCAAAGAGACCTTTAGAGTTGCACTTCAGTATCTGAAGGGGACCTGCAGGAAGACTGGGGAGGGACTGTTTAGAAGGGCCTGTGGCAATAGGATGAGAGGCAACAATTTGAAACTGGAGGAGGGGAGATTTAGGTCAGCCATCAGGAGGAAATTCTGCACAATGGGAGTGGCGAAATACTAGAACAGGCTGCCCAGGGATGTGGTTGAGGTCCTGTCCCTGCAGACATTCAAGATCAGACTCGATGTGTCCCTGGACAGTCTGATCTAGTTGGAGGTATCCCTGCTGAGTTCAGGGGCATTGGACAAGATGCTTTGAGACTCCTTTCCAAATTGATGCAATTTGTGAATCTGTAAACTGGAAGTGAGAGATGATCTCACATTTGGCAACGCAAAACATCTTTACGGAAACTACAACTGTTCTTCCATCTTCTATGACTCTACTACTATCTTTCATGACTGATCTTCCTAAATTTTAGCAGACACCTCCACATAGTGTATACTACATCATTAGTATACATTTGGGTACAAGAAGTCAAGACAGACCTCTGCCTATCCCCGTTTTGACAATGACTCACAAGAAATCTGCAGATGGGCCACACAGCCAAAAGCAAACTAGAGAGTAAGATTCTAGCTGCTAACATTTCTGGTTTTGCTTGTTTTCTGAGTACAGTCATGCTACCAGCTAACAGAAAGGCTACCTCTGATCTGCTCTGGTGCATAGGTGGATGAGGGTAAGATCTGCTCATAGCATCCAAGTAAAGCAGAGAATCATAGAGTCATAGAATGGTTTGGGCTGGAAGAGACCTTAAAGATCATCTACTTTCAATTCCCCTGATATAGCCTTCCACTAGACCAGGCTGATCGAGCCTGCATCCAGCCTGGCCCTGAACACCTTCAGGGAGGGGGCATCCACAACCTCTCTGGGCAACCTGTTCCAGTGTCTCAACACCCTCACTGGAAAGAGCTTCTTCCTAATCTCCAGTCTCAATCCACCCTCCTCAAGATTCAATCCATTGCCTCCGATCCTGTCACTACAAGCCCTTGAAAAAAGTCTCTTCCCACCTTTCTTGTAGGCCCCCTCAGGTTATATACCTTCATATAAAAAAGGAAATGCCTTCATATAAACAAAGGGGGAAATAGTGCTAAGAATATCTCAGTTGAACGCCTGTGCTGCACGTGCAACGGATGGTCACATAATGAGTCCTGCAGAGGGAACTGCACACTGGAGATGACTGACAGGTAGAGTTTGGAAAGAGCCTTCTCTTTATTTACACAAAGTCAATACCCAACCAGCTGATGGTCAGAATCCAGCACTGTTTAACCCAGCTGTCAGGAGAGTTGTTTACATCATCCCTTTGAGCACTATATACATTTTTACAGTGGGTAAAATCTGTCCAGAACTCAACAAAGCATACCCATCTATTGCCTGGGTATTGCAAGAAGAGACGCACCAAACCATTTTCCTTTCTTTTTAGGCAAGTGATGAGGTCACAAAGCAAGAAAAGATTTCAGTCTTATTTCCTCCCAGCATAAGCAGTTAAGTTAGCAAGAAGCCTTTACAAATGAAAGATTCAATGAGGGCCTATATAAAGATGAGGTAAAACTGATAGCAAGTGGCACTTCAGTTCCTATATTCCCAGAGCAAAACCAAAGCTTGAAGGTAACTGTTAAATTCTGTTAAATTCTGCCTGTGAAGGAAAGTTTCTCCTTTAGACATAATACATCTAGGCAGGCTGTTGCAATTATATGCAAAAGTAATGCTTGGTGGCTTTAGTGCTCAACAGGCAAAAATAGTAAAAAAAAATTGTCCAAATTAAAGACAATGGAGTTTTTGTTTGGCTTTTAAACCTAGCATGTTAAACATGTTGTTCCATCTCCCTCAAAGTCTGGCATGGACTAAAAGCAGAAGATGAAGCCCAAAGCTCTAAGTCAGATACAGCACTGGCCTTAGACACCAACTTGATGGACTTCAGCTAGTTAGTCCTAGCTACCACAATAAATTTGCACCAAGAGCAAGTTCAGTGGCACAGTTTAGTCAGTCTGTAAGAAGAGATCCTCATAAGCAAATGGATTCTCAATTAAGGAATACAATAAAGATCCTGACCCAGAATTAACTGGCCAAGCTTTCCTGACTTCCAAAAGTTTCTTTAGAAAACTTGTGGGTTTGACAGCCAGATGCTCCTTCCCTCCAGCTCCAAGCTATTCTGCTGGCTCTGCCCTGCTTTTCTGTACTTTGCTGGCACATCAGAGCTCTGAAAACTATCACTTGCTCCAAATTTCCCAGCCCATGCGCATTGCCAGGAACTTTTGTTGTTCCTTTTCAATGTAGTGTTGTCATTTTGATTGACAAATCTTTCAATAGCTGATGTGTTTTTCAGCTCACCATTTGCAAAATGAGCTTCTGGTCAGAGAGAGGAGCTGGGAGAGCCAGAAGAAAATTCAAAAGCTAAAGAACAGAAACCAAATTTTAAAAGGCTGACGTTTCATAGACTCATAGAATGATTTGGGTTGGAAGGGACATTTAAAGATCATCTAGTTCCAACACCTCAAACTAGAGCAGGTTGCTCAAGGCCTCATCCAGCCTGGCCTTGAACACCTCTAGGGAGGGGGCATCCCCAATCTCCCTGGGCAACCTGTTCCAGTGTCTCACCACCCTCACTGGAAACTAAAACTTTCTTCCTAATCTCCAGACTAATTCAGCCCTCTTCAAGCTTCAATCCATTCCCTCTCATTCTATCACTCAGAACCTTGTGAAAAGTCTCTTCCTGGCTTTCTTTTAGGCCCCATTCAAGAGTTGAAAGGCTGCTCTAAGGTCTTCCTAGAGTTTCCGTTCTCCAGGCTGAACAGCCCCAATTCTCTCAGCCTGTCCCCGTAAGGGAGGTTCTCCAGCCCTCTGAACATCTTTGTGGCCTCCTCTAGGGAAGAAGAGTGAGAAAATGGTTTGACTCAACCACTGAATCACTAGGGACCAGCAGTACACAGCACTACAACCTCCACCAGCCAGCTCTCTGGGCCAGAACAAGGTGAAGGAGGACTCAGGAGGCAAAAAGATACCAGAAAACCCTGTGGGTTAAGATGAGAATTTGATGAGATAATACAAAACAACACAGAGGCAAACTCTGGGTAGCACACAAAGGAACAAACAAAACAAGAACTGCATGCCACAGGCTTCACAAGCCAGAGGTTGAACTCTATAAGTCCCATAAATCACTTTTGCCCCATAAATCACTGTCTTCCCTTATAGTGGGCACGACATCAGCATGGTATTGAATAACTTCCTAAAGATCCCTGTTGACAGCCTCTCCTTGCAGCATGGCTCTGCAGCACAGCAGCATCAGTCCCAGCCTCTGCTTTGCCACTGCTGGAATGGGTGGGAGAAGTCTCCTCATCCCTCCTGGTGAGACCAGCCAGATAAAACCCATGCATCACCAAGCTCAATTCTCATCTCTTCTTGTGAAGAATCAATTAAGAAAACCAAATTTCAAGACATTAGTATGGCACCCAGCAAGAGGATTCCATTGCACCCTGATAATTTAGGGGTTTCTTTCCCTGCTGTCTGTAGTTATGAACCTTGTGTGTGTGTGTGTGTGTGTGCGTGTCTGTGTTTTTAAATCTATCCATCTGTGAAGTGCAATGAAGTTCTGTTCAACTTTAGAGTGACTGTCCTTCTAGTTTAAATCTTCCCAGATAATCTGTTTACTGTTGCTTACTGTGTGGTGGAATAAATCACTGAAATGGACTGAAGAGTTGGTTGTAAAGCACCAAGTGATGCCAACCAAGAATGCCACTGCAATAGAGGCAGGAAACTAATTTTATGGACGCTGTTCTCTTGCATAAAACATAACATAAGTTTAGATCTTTTATGCAGTAATGGAGGCCACAGAGGAAGTTGTTTCTGATAACAGCATCAGCAGAGCTATCCTGAATATGACAATTGCTTGAACTTGGCTGTGGGCCTCTTTCTGTCCTGAATTAAATTGACATCGTGATGGATCCTCTCCATTTTTACTGGGACAAGTAAGATCTCAATAACCCTTGGGAGCTAATGACCTGTATGTACCTGTGGATTATAGATCTGCACAGCATATTGATGATGTCAATGATACCTGTCATGGGTTTAAAAACCATAGAGGTTCTTAAGTCCTCCAGAAGTACCAGAGAGTACAAGAGGTGGACACCAAAAAGTGTAATTTCTGTTATTTCATTCCCATCACTTTGCACCCCTATATAAATAGGTATTTCTGTCTGTTCTGCCCTTTTCCTCCCCTCTCTTTACTCCCAGCAGACCCTTATCTCTAGCAATGCACAGGGGAGGTTTGCAGCCTTCTGCAGCCTGGGCAAGCTAATTTTTGCTGCATAATTCAGGCCTGGTATTGGGAGGGGGAAACAGGGAGGCATGGGTCAGGGGGCATTGAGACCTTTTCTTAGACCTTATTTGGGTGAAGGCTTTGGAAGGTTTTGAGATTATAGAAAAGTCCAGGTTGGAGAACTGGGCTGAGGCTGAACATGTATTTCTGTATGTATTTGTGAATAGTATTTCCATTTAAACTTCCAATCCAGTGTGAAGCATTTTTATCTTACTCCTTTGGGAAGGGGTAAAATACCTTTCTGTTCACTCAAATCTATGACAACACCCTTCCAAGGAGTGGGGTTACCCCACCAGGGTTCACAGGCATCTGCTGGCACCCCTTTCCCTCCAGCCTTCCCCACAGCCCTCAGTGAAGCTCCTCGACCTGGAGAAGCTGGTGGGACTTGTGACATAATGTATGAGAGTCACATCATTCAATTACAGCAGCACCTGCAATATCCAAACAAAGGCCAGGGCATCACTGTGGTAGCTACTTTAACAAAATGTAACATACAAATCCTGAAACGGATGGCATAAAGGAAGACCTATTAGCATCATTTGATAGAGGAGAAATTTAGGTGACAGATTCAAAGATGACCACACTGAAGCTAGACAAGATCTCACAGATTGCACTGGATTCGAAAGGACCTCAAAGGTGGACTTGTCCAACACCCCTGCAGTCAGCAGGGACACATCCTACTAGATCAGGCTGCCCAGGGACACATCAAGTCTGATCTCGAATGTCTCCAGGGTTGAGTCCTTAACCACATACCTGGGCAACCTGTTCCAGTATTTCACCACTCTCATTGTGCAGAACTTCCTCCTGATGTCCAACTCCAGTTTCAAACCACTGCCCCTTGTCCTATCACTACAAGCCCTTGTAAACAGTTTTCCGGTAGGTCCCCTTCAGATATTGAAATGTAGCTATAAGGTCTCCTTAGAGCCTTCTCTTCTCTGGGCTGAAAAATTTCAGAGGTCCCCTCCAACCCCATCATTCTGCGATGTTGTGGAGCACCTGGCAGAGCCACGCAACATGCCCACACAATCTGGGTCATCCTCCTTCAGACTGGGATGTGCCTCCTCCTTATTCAGCTACAAGTCACTCTTCTCGTGCATTAAAAAAAGAAAATAAATAAAAAGGCAAGCAGCAAACTGAAACATCAGTTCCTGAAGTATCTCATGAATGCATTCACATTATCTGGGAAGATAGTGCTGTCACCTCTAAAGGATGATGTAAGGGTCAGGAAGCATATCTATATGACATGGAGAGGACTGGAGCCTCTGCTGAGTTACAGTGATGACAGAAGTGCAGAATATTACTGCCGAGTCTAGAAAAGCCATGTTTATGCTCTTTACCTACTGGCAGCCATGGATCCAGTGAATTATGGGGAAATAGGTGTGCTTCCAAGATATGGGAAGAAGGGGTAGAACACTGCAGTACTCATAGAATGCCAGGGGCTGGAAAGAATCTCCAGAGATCAGTGAGTCCAACCCCCCTTGCAAAGCAGGACCTCAGAGTTTAGTTAAATTTAGTCTTTTTTTCCTATGGCTATCAAGGCACTTCTCCAGCCATAACAGAGATAGGATTACAACCCACAGGCATTGCAAAACTTCATGTTAAGGAGTCAAAGGAGAGAATTAGGTCAAAATGATCTGAACAAAAATCTAGTGATATGAAGGGAGGAGAGGAAAAAAAAAAATATGAGAAGAAACATCTACACCACAAACATCTTCAGATAGCAGGAAGGCAAGAAACACAGAGGGATGGGACCCAGCCCCTAAAGCACTTAGGAGGTGTAATGGTACTAGTTTGGCAGCAGAGAAACAGAAAGCTCAACCACCTATCATGTCTTGCATCACTACATGCTTGTTGCTACCCCAGTGCTGTAGATTTCCACCACATCTTCTAAAGCAAAAAAAATATCATCTGACCATTGGTTTTCCTTTGGCCATGCAGGTACAGCTTACCACAGACTTCACAGGGAAGTGGATGAGGAAAGCTCACAATTTTTTTTCACACTTTCTGACAAGCATGAGCTGTAAGCTCCAGCACACAACCTGGCCAAAACAGCCAGCTAGCCAAAGCCAGTGGGTGGTGAGACTCTGGAAGAGGTTTCCTGGGGAGGCTGTGGATGCCTCCTCCCTGGAGGTGTTCAAGGATATGTTGGATGAGGCCCTGAGCAGCCAAGTCTTGTTGAGATGTATCCCTGCCCATGGAGGGGAGACTGGAGTAGATGATTTCTGAGGTTTCTTCCAATCTAGGCCATTCTATGATGAGAAGGACATCTGCCTTCCCCCAACCATGTAATCATAGATTGCTAGGGATTGGAAAAGACCTCTGAAGATCATTGCATCCAACCTCTCTGCCAAAGCAGAATCACCACAGGCAAGCCACACAGGAGATGCCTTTCTAGTTAATTAGATCTGTGGACCCTCCATCCTGAGAAAGAGATGGAGAAAGCTACTTGCAAGGCTTCAGACAACACTATCCCAGGCCTCTTCTTGACTGGAGAAGGATTTATACTCCTTTTTCTAATCATAAACAAAGTACAAGAGAGCACTAATGTGGAGGCAGCTGCTGATTCTTTGTGTTAAATCCCGTTCACAGGTGTATGAAAATAAATTTGCACATTCTCTTAATGGGTGGTCACATTAGTGTAACTGAGTGAAGAAATTGTCAACTCTGATCTGACTCTTGACTATGGAAATCCAAAGCACAGGGAAAAAAAAACAACACACACATCTATTCAAATAAGTGGTTCCATGCTCTATACAGTAAGAACCTAAAGATCAGCTTTACAGACAGAATTTTGCCCTTTTTACATGCTGTGAAACTTATTTATTTAGAGAGTAAAAAAATCAGATTTACAAGTTGAGGTTAAACTCAGTCACCCAGAAACCTAAAGGCCAGATTCTTTATACCACCTTTGCCTCCCCTTGCCCTGTGCCCACAGACACAGGACAGGCTGCTGTACTGAAGCAGGAGGGTAGGTATGACCCAAAGAATCCCCAGAATCAATTATTTGGGTTGAAAGGGACATTTAAAGATCATCTAATTCCAACCACCCTGCCATGGGCAGGGACACCTTCCACTAGAGCAGATTGCTCTAGGGCATCATCCAGTCTGGCCTTGAACACGTCAAGGAGGAGCATCCACAACCTCCCTGGGCAGCCTGTTCCAGTGTCTCACCACCCTCACTGCAAAGAATTTCTCCCTAATCTCAGGTCCCAACCTGCCCTCCTCAAGCTTCAATCCATTGCCTCTCATCCTATCACTACAAGCACTTCTAAACAGTCCCTTCGTGGCTTTTCTATAGCCCCCTTCAGGTACCAGAAGGTAGCTCTAAGGTCTCCCCAGTCTTCTCTTCTCCAGGCTGAACAACACCAGCTCTCTCAGCCTGTGGGCAGGCTCTCCAGCTCTCTGAACATCTTCATTGCCCTCCTCTGGAGCCACTCCAGCAGCATCTCTGTTATGCTGAGGGCCCCAATTTGCACTAGGACAGGTAGCTGTGCACTATGATCCTCTGCACCGCCCAGCAAGATGTGCTGACTGAGCCCATTCTAAGCTTCAGAGAAGCCCCATGAAATCCTCCCCAAAATTATATAATGTGGATGATCCTTCAGCTCTGCTCAGTTACTGTAGGGACTGATTGAGCCTCCAAACAACAGGATAAGAATAGGTGCTTCCTGAGGTGAGCTACCTCTCTATCAAACATTAATTGCTTGGGTTTGCTTTCCATGCCCTTTCCTTCCTAGATCAAGGCTATTTACTATTTCCTTTAAATTACTGACCAGCAAGCTCTGCATCCTTACAAGGCTGCTAGGGATAGCACCTCTCAGCATCATGACCACTTCACTTTTAAGCATGCACTTTGATGCTTCCTGCAATGGAGACCTTCTCTATAAGTTTCCTGTGCACCTCCATAAGTCACTACACTCTCTGCAACCCCATCCCAAAACTTTTGTTAGGAGGCTTGTGGAATCAACTCCCCCAAAAAGTCACAGCTGTGGTTAAGTTGCTGGGTGACCCAAGGTCCCTGCTGTCTCTACACACAGGCATCGAACCATAAACGATCTCCTGTGCCTGATTCCTCTTCCATTAGCTCCTTTCCACACTTGGGAGAGGTCGGGATGATCTGTTTGTACAGGACTTAGAGGTACATGAGGTCCGTGGCCCATACTGGCCGTTCTCAGGAACAAGTGTGAGGCAGATCACAAAGAAGCCATTAGCAAATCAAAGGGAAGTTAAAAAGCAGCAGCTTTTCACCCACTTCCAGCAGATAAGAGGGAACTTGTGCTTCCCTCCCACTTCTTAACTTCTGCTTGTACAATTAACACTTCATCATCATGGGGCATTTTCCTATTTGAAATTGTTTATTAACCTCAAACTTTTTTTTTTTCCCCTTCACCATGTGTTTACATTTAATCATCTACCAAGCCTGAATATCTTGACTACTAATAACAATCAACACATTACTAACATCACTTTTGTTTTAAGCCCTGCGACTAAACATTGCAAATTAATTCTACGTTAATTAGTTTCATTAGCTATGCAAATATTTCTCAGGCTTTAAAGCATTAAATCAGATTTAATTTGCTAAGACAATGTTCATTGGGAGTTTGAGGAATCTGTTCTTGCATTCCATTAATTAAGGCACATTACACTGTGGGGTCTCTATGGGAAAAAATAAATTTAATTATTTATTAACATGAAGAGACAGAACTGCTAAACTTGAACTTTTCCTATTGCAAGGGTAGTAACACTAAAGCAGAGAGTGCATGATCTCCCTTGTGACTTTACTCCCAAGCAGTGCAGTCAAAGTGTCAAGTAAACTCACTTAAGAGAATTGAGGATGCTAAGGTGTAGAATTGTTCCTTAGAGAATCACGGAATCAAAGGATACATTTTGTTGGAAGAGACCTCCAAGATCATCCAGTCCCACCTTTGACCTGCTCCAGCAGGTCCACACCTCTCTTGTGTTGAGGGCCCTGTAGCAGGGATCCTATTTCCATAGCTAGGACAGTCAGGTGTTCCTGAAAACTGATCTTGCAAATGCAGTTCTACTGTTTCCACCATGCTAGCGGGATAAATCCAGCAGCACCATTTACTTATTTTGGGCTGCATCAGAAGAAGCATTGCCAGAATGTCAAGAGAGGGAATTCTGCCCTCTGCTTTGATGAGAACCCCACCTTCAATACTGTGTCCACTTCTGGTGTCCTCAGCATAAGGAGGACACAGAGCTGTTGGAGTGAGTCCAGAGGAGGGCCACAAGCATGACAAAGGCTGAGGCACCTCTGCTGTGAGGATAGGCTGAGAGAACTAAGATTGTTCAGCCTAGAGAATAGAAGACTCTGGGGGGACCTTAGAGCTGCCTTTCAACACCAGAAGGGAGCCTATAGGAAGGCTGGAAAGGGACTTTTCATAAGGATATCCAGTGACAGGACAAGGGGGAATGGTTTGAAGCTGATGGGAGAACAGGATTAGACTGATCTTAGGAAGAAGTTCTTCAGTACAAGACTGATGAGACTGTGGAATAGGCTGCCCAGGGAGGTTGTGGATGTCTCTTCCCTGAGGGTGTTCAAGGCCAGGTTGGATGAGGCACCGAGCAGCTAAGTCTAATTGAGGGGCATCCCTGCCCATAGCCAGCAGGTTGGAGTAGATGATCTCTGTGGTCCCTTCCAACCAAAGCCATTCTGTGAAGACAGGGGTAGCTTTGGATGATGTACCCATACTCTTATACTTAATCTGCAAATCCTGCTCTGGGGAGCAATTGCCTTTTTGGTGGGTTGCTCCATCACTCCCTTAAATAGGGTCCTGATCTTAGAAGCTATGGATAAATAATAAGAGTAATAAATAATAAGAGTAGCACTAACAGAGTTACTTGGAAAGCAGCCCCTTGGAAAATGAATGGACCTCTGTGAAGATAAGTAGCCCTGAGGTTGCTCACACTCATCAGATTTCAAGAACTGAAAGAGCTTCTGGACTTCAGGGATGAAGAAAAAAGGCAGTCACTTCTGGTTGCAGTACTCCACTTTTAGCAAATACTCATACATTTAAATAGCTCAGAATTGAAATCACTCCTCTCCTTTAGTTTGCATTCATCACAAAGTAAGGCATTTGCATTTATTTTCATACTAAGTCCCTTACTCACTTCAGCAGAACGCAAAGGGCTCATGGATACATTAGGAGCATCAAATGTTTTCTCCTTCTTCTAGGACTAGGTCAATCCATTATTTATTAATTAAATGGTGATAAAGGGAATGAAGGGTTTGGTTGTTTCAAAAAGGTTATTCTTTTTTTAGTTTCACAGTTACTCATCTAAACACCACACAACTCAGAAATAATGAGGGAAGGTGTGAAAAGGGACTGCCTTGACCCCTGCATTTTTCACAAAGAAGAGGTGTTTAATGAATTTCATCTGTGGAGCTGCAGCAGTTACATACAAACTCAAACACTGCACTCTGTTCCTGTTTATTTTAACCCAAACCAGGCAAAGCAATAGGCCTAAAGCAAGCAGCATCCCACACTGATACCACCTGCTCCCATATTCAGCAGCCTTCATGAGAGAAAAGAAAAAGAAGGATTCTGTGGCCAGCCTGCCCCTGGGAAGGGACATACAACAGCTGAGAAAGTGGGGAGAAAAAGGAAAGTCAAGGAAGCTCCAGAAATGTCTTTCTGCTAGTCCTCCCATTCATCATCTTCATTTGTCATCTGGAAAACACTCTTCTCTCTGGCAGCCACACGTACAGGCCACAGTTCCCTTTGTCTTATTCTCAGCCAAAGGGAGAAAGTGAAGAGTTGAGCCAAAGGATGCTTGCTGGGTGATCTGGGCATGCAGCAGCTGCTGGCTGGCTAAGCCAGAGCTCTTTCATGTTCCACTTCACACCCACACATGCCTCATCTGTGCAAGGGTGAGCCAACAACAGACACAGGCCTACAGCTTCTGCTTCTTGGGCTTGTGTGCAAAGGCAGAGGAAGGCAGGTGACTAGTAGGAAACTAGCGATGAAAGGACTAAGAAAGGAGGTGTGCAAAGGCTGGAAATGGTGAGAAAAAAAACATCTATGGATGCTTGTAGCTGGCCAGATAATGAGCATACTGGGAGAGCCTTATTGGCCTCACCAACCTGCTCTTCTGGGCATCCTGGGCTGGACAATGGGACTGGATCAAGCTGAAGCATGGCAAGGAAAGAAAGCTTTGCTGGTACAAATGAAAGGTTCACCTTTGGTGGGATGAACAGAAGCTTCTTATAGAACCACAGAACTGTTTTGTGTGGAATCACAGAAACATCCAGGTTGGAAAAGACCCACGGGATCACCAAGTCCAACCTATAACCCTACTCAGCAAGATTCACCTTAAAGCATATCCCTAAGCACCACATCCAAACAACCCTCAAATATTTCCAGGGTTGGTGACTCCACCACCTCCCCGGGCAGCTCATATTCCAGTCCTTGACCACTATCTCCATGAAAAACTTCTTCCTAATGCCCAATCTAAACCTACTCAGTCTCAGCTTGAGGCCACTCCCTCTTGTTCTGCCTCCAATTACCTGTCAGAAGAATGCCCCTTCAGGTAGCTGTAGACAGCAATGAGGTCTCCCCTCAGCCTCAATCTTAGAGGAGTCTGAGGGCATCTCAAAGGGTTGTGAGGGCATCTGAGAGAGTTCTGAGGACATCTAAAGGGGGCTGAGGGCATCNACCTCCCAAGTACACTTCACAGAATTACTGAGGCTGAAATAGATCTCTGAGATCATTAAGTCCAGCCTAGGACCTAACACCACCCCAAGGCCCAGCCCATGTCACTAAGTGCCACATTCAATCTTTCCTCAACCCTCTCCAGGGATGCTGACTCCACCACCTCCCTGAGCAGCCTGTTCCAATGCCTGATCACTCTTTCAGTAAAGATTTTATTTTTTTTTTTTCCCCCAATATCCAACCTAAACCTCTCCTGGTTCAATTTGAGGCCATTATAACTCAGAGAAGTTCAAGAGACAAGATCTGGGCTGCATCAGAGAAAGCATATCTGAAAGGCTGCAGATGGGAGGAGATCAAGATGGGCAGGACATCCCAAATCAATATGTAAGAGCAGGCAATGAGTCCCAATCCAAACAAAGAAAGAAATAATGATAAACACTGTATCAGGCTGTCACCTGTGGCACCTCCCCACCTCCCTGAGCTTTGGTGATGCGAGCCATTACACAAGGAGTTTCTTTCATCCTTTTTTTTTGGCTGGTATTCAAAAGAAGACTCTAGTCCTGATGGGCCTTAAAAAATAGAGTAAAATCATAGAATTGTTTAGGTTGGAAAAGATCTTGAAGATCATCAAGTCCAACCACCAACTCAACACCACTGTGGCCATTAAACCACGTCCCAAAGAGCCATGCCCACTAAACTTAGCGGAAGAACAAGTAGGAGAGAATTAGAAACTAAGTAGTAGTTTTCATCATCACCTTGCAATCTGAATTTGCTGTGCCTGAGAGTGGGGTGGTGACTCCCATAGCCTGAGCACCCTCTAGTGGCACTCAGCACCCTTCCAAGCCTGGCACTCACACACCCCTCCAAGCACCAACATCCAGCCGTTTCCCTTAGCTTTCCAACAGGTATCTAAACACAAATATTTTGGGAATGGTATCAATTCAAGCAGAGAACTAACTAAGGACCTCTTATCACATCATGCCCCATAGTAAGCTTGTACCAGGAACCCTTCCACAGGGTTGCAAATCCAAACCCTTTAGATGCACCCACAGCACCTACCTGGCACACCATCTCCCTGATAATTAGAGGAGGTAGTTATGTGAGGGTCCTTCACAGAACCTAGCCCTGAGGCAGCAAGTGATCAATCTCTCACTTGGCACTAACCCAGAAGAAGGAAAGAAAGTCCATACCAGAAGTCCTGGTTTCCAATTGTGCAAACTGAGAATTGAAAGGAAATGGATTAAATTAGCTGGAGAACAGAGTGCAGGGATTTCAGTGCTAGCATTTTCATCCTTAACTGAACAAGTTCCAGGAATTCTCCTTTCAGCAGAACAAAAAACTCACAGAGAAGTGTTCCAGAGATAGCAGCAGAATACACATCTTAGAAGGACATTAGCAGGGAATGCAATAATGCCACATCAGCAAAGGCTCCTTGGCTAATCTGATCCAGAAATCCTAGAGAAAGAGAAGCACAAGCAAAAATTACAGCAAGCTAAAGCACAGAAGAATAATCATCTCCTGCCTTCCCTTCTGCAAGGCAGGACAAATCCAAAATCTCCTTAAGAGCATGAAAGGGACCACACCTCGGCTCGCTTCCTCTTTACCTAGCAGCATTTCTTCCCTCCATGGAAACTAAAAGAAAAGATTGACTTTGCAAATGTTTCTTCCTCCCATATGATAGATGTGGGGATTTACAACTCCGGTTCCTAAATGGGTACAACTTCTTGCCACCAGGAACCCCACTCTAGTGTGAGCTAGGCTTCATATTCATACTTCTACCCAGAGCTCCCTGGCT
This sequence comes from Semnornis frantzii, assembly GCA_013399775.1. Lineage (NCBI taxonomy): Eukaryota > Metazoa > Chordata > Aves > Piciformes > Ramphastidae > Semnornis > Semnornis frantzii. Next base: position 3,872 of record VWYK01090956.1, on the reverse strand, counting down.
TGTTCTGGATGGCTCTTTATAGTTTGCATCATTTAGGATATCTCTTTTGGAGATGTCCTTCCATGAACTTTAAGAGAAGCCTGTAGACCAAACTTCTCAGACAGGTGCTGCTGCAGCAGTCAGATAAGTAAAAGCTAGGCAGAAAAGTTTGGTATCAGCTCCAGCTCTTCAATTCAGCTGGCAAATCACATCCTGGGTGGCATCAAAAGAAGCATGGCCAGCAGGTCAGGAGAGGGGATTCTGCTCCTCTGCTCCAGAGAGACCTCATGGACAGTATTGTGTGCAGCTCTGAGGCCCCCAGACAGACATGGACCTGCTGGAGTGTCCCCAGAGGAGGGCCACTAGGATCATCAGAGGGCTGGAGCACCTTTGCTATGAAGACAGGCTGAAAGAATTGGGGCTGTTCAGCCTGGAGATGAGAAGGTTCCAGGGAGACCTTAGAGCTGCATTTTGACATCTGCAGGAGGGCTACAGGAAGGCTGGAGAGGGACTGTTTAGAAGGGCTTGTGGTGATAGAACAAGGGACAACGATTCGAAACTGGAGCAGGGGAGATATAGGTCAGACATTAGGAGGAAATTCTTTGCAATGAGTGGTGAAATACTGGAGCAGGTTGCCCAAGGATGTGGTTGAGATCCTGTTCCTGCAGACATTCAAGATCAGACTCATTGTGTCACTGTGCCGCCTGATCTAGTTGGAGGTGTCCCTGCTGACTCCAGGGGGTTGGACAAGATGACATTTGAGGGTCATTTCAAGACCAATGAAATCTGTGAATCTGTGTAAAAGTCACAGCTGAATCCAGGTGAGTAATGGATGAATTGGAGTTAGTCACCTCCTAGACCCATTCCCAAGCATTACACTAAACTCCTTATTCACAAAAGCACAGAATTGTGGAGGTTGGGAGAGATCTCCAGAGATTACCTAGTCCAATTCTCCTGCTAGAGCAGGATCACCTAGAGTAAATCACACAGGAACACATCCAGGTGGGTTTGGAATGGCTGCAGAGATGGAGACTCCACAACCTCTCTGGGCACACCATTGAAGCAGTGCAGAAGAAAAAAAATCCAAAACAACAAAACCCACGAATGTGAGGTTAATCACAACTGAAAATGTCTCTTATTTAGAACTTGATTCTGATTTCTCTTCATGTTGGTGCAAATTTCTGCCAGTAACCAATAAAAGGTTTTACAAAGCAGTCTTTCTTTAAGGCTATGAGCCACTGTATATGCAGGGAGATAGTCTGTTTGTCAAGATGGTTAAAACATATTTCTGGATGCTGGCCTCATGATGCAATACACACACACACACACACACACACACACACACACATCTCCCTTCTCCAAATGTCTGCTCTAGCTCATTACCTAAACAGCTGACAAACTCCATTAATCTGATGTTGAGTTGGTGGGGGAAAGAAAAAAAAATAAAAAGTAAATCTGTATGCCTTGTAAGTCATATCAGGACAAGCAGAAAACATTCCTACATGCTTTATCAGTACCAGTGCATTTTCTGACTGATGGCCAATGACACAAAGTCCTGCACCCTTGGAAATACTGACCTTAAAATAATTTAACCTTACTGGATGTCAGTGGAAGAGGTAAGAAATTCAGTAAGATGAGGATGGCTAACACTAGTGCTTTTGGGAATTGGCACTAAGATTCTCAATTGTTTTCCTTTATAAGTCTACATATATTTGTCTAATTCAACTTCTTCTTTCACTGAATCATAGAATGCACTGGAAGGGATCATTAAATATCACCTAGTCCAACCTCCTTCAGTAAGCAAAGACAGTCCCAATCAGAGCAGGTTGCTCAGCGCCCCACCAAGCCTCACTTTGACTGTCTCTAGAGAAGGGGCTTCCAGTACCTCCCTGGGCAACCTGCTCCAGTGTTCCACCACACTTCTTCCTAACATCTAATCTAAATATATCTTGTTCTATAGTTTAAAATCATTGCCCCTTGTCCTATTGCTACAAGTATTTGTAAACAGCTTCTCCCCAGATTTCTTGGAGACCCTTTTCAGGTACTGGAAGGCCTGTTCTCCAGCCTGAACAATCTCAAGTGGTTCAGTCTATCTTTGTAGAAGTGCTCCAAACCTCTGATCATTTTTGTGGCTCTCCTCTGCAACCTCACCATTAGGTCCACATCCTCCTTGTGCTGACTGCCCCAGAGAGCTTTATTGAACTCCAAGTGTTTTCCAATCCTCTTCCTATTGTTTACTAAAAAAAATATTTTTTTTTCAAAATCACTATGGTTTGAGCAGTTCTGATTGTCTCTCAACAGCTTGTGAGCTATCATTTTTATATAGTGAACTGCTATTAACTCTTAAACCAATATCTAATTATTGAAATTACTGCAGACTTCTTAGACTCTGTCATATCCATCTTTGTGCTGTCAGAATCATACAAGCTGGGCTGTGTTATGTAGCAGGTGAAACTGCATGCAATTGCAGACCTTTTGAACCTGAAAGTCTGTGAAACACTTGAACAAAAATCTCAGGATCTAGGCAGCATGCCACTAGTTTTTCACACAGTATTCAAACACCCTGAGAGTGGCAAAGTGTAGAAATCACATTGGAATTTCAGCATTCTGGCCACATCTAGCATTAGAATCAAAAATAATCATAGAATGGCTTAGGTTGGAAGGGACCACAAAGATCATCTGCTCCAACCTCCCCGCCATAGGCAGGATGCCTCACAACTAGACTTAGCTGCTCGGTGCCTCATCCAACCTGGCCTTGAACACCCTCAGGGAAGAGACATCTACAACCTCCCTGGTCAGCCTATTCCAGAGTCTCATCAAACCTTGTACTGAAGAACTGCTTCCTAAGATCCAGTCTAAATCTACTCTTCCTCAGCATAAGACCATTCCCCCTTGTCTTGACTCCAGATGCTCTTATGAAAAGTCCCTCTGCACCCTTCCCATAGAATCCCTTCAAGTATTGGAAAGCAGCTCTAAGGTCCCCTGAATCTTCTCCGGGCTGAAATTCCCCAGCTCCCTCAGCCTATTCTTATGGTAGAGGTGTTCCAGCCCTTGCATCACCCTTGAGGTCCTTCTCTGGACTCACTTCAACAGCTCTGTGTCCTTCTTATGCTGGAGACACCAGAACTGGATGAAGTGTTCAAGGTGGGGTCTCACCAGGGCAAAGTAAAGGGGCATAATCCCCTCTCTTGCCTGGCTGGCCACACTCCTCCTGATGCAGCCCAGGGCATGGTTTGCCTTCTGAGCTGCATTACCTCATTGCCAGCTCATGGTGAGCTTCTCGTCAATCAATGCACCCAAGTCACTTTCTTCAGAGCTACTCTCAATCCACTCTGCATCCAGCCTGGATTTGGCTTCATTAAAAAGATTAAATGCATCACAGATTATTTTTTGTTTCCAAGATGACATGTCAAAGTACAGAGTCAGTAAGACCATACATATAGCTGCAATGAAGTGTCAGGTGCAAAACTGCTTCTTAACTTATGAATTTCCGAAGTCACATTTTGATCTCATTTGCAGCAATGTTAATCCAGAGCTCAATCAAATTCAAATTTATGCCATTATAAAGGAGAGCAGAATTTGGCTCTTAAATTACAGCAGCTAAGCACAACAGATTTTGTTTCCCTTGGAGTGTTTTTAAGCTCCTGATAAAGAGACAGCTTTTACGTCCTTAATAATCCCTTCTTCCTGAATTCAATGAGGTAAACATCAAACACTCTCTCAAACTGCAGGGCTTCCTTCATTTCTCATGACAGCTTTAATGTCTTTTAAAATAGTTTCTAAAGCAGTGCATAATACATGCTAGAAGTGACAGAGGGATCAGGTTCAGACCTGACTGAGAGTGGTGGTACCACCCTCTTGGCACTTTGAGACCACAGGGGGGAAGAAAAAAA
>VWYK01090952.1:9389-30918 GCA_013399775.1 Semnornis frantzii | reverse complement strand
TGCAGGACCTTACACTTGGCCTTGTTGAATTTCATGAGGTTGGCCTGGGCCCACCTCTCCAGCCTGTCCAGGTCCCTCTGGATGGCATCCCTGCCCTCTAACAAGTCGACTGTGCCACACAGCTTGGTGTCATCTGCAGACTTGGTGAGGGTGCATCAATTCCTCTGTCCATGTCACTGACAAAGATGTTAAACAGCACTGGTGCCAGCACTGACCCCTGAAGGACGCCACTTGTCACTGGTCTCCAGGCGGACATTGTGCTGTTGATACCACTCTCTGTGTCTGACCATCCAGCCAATCCCTTATCCAGCAGTGCTCCACCCATCAAGTCCATGTTTTTCCAGTTTGGTGACCAGGATGTCATGTGGGACAGAGTCAAATGCCTTACTCAGGTCCAGGTAGATGACATCAGTTGCCCTTTCCTTTTGCTTGTAGCCACAAAATTGAAGTAACACTTAGGAGAAGAAATAAGTCAAGGCACAGATACGTTTTAAAGGTGCTTAATCACAGGGGTAGAGAAAGAACAAGGCAAAAATTGGTCAGCACTGATAAAAACAGGCTGTCTGATACCAGGCGAGCAATGGTTTTTCAGCTCCAAGCTATGTTGTCACATAGGTGTCTGGTCCTAACTGCTGGCTCTCAGCAGTCACATGCAAAACAGATGGTACTGACTTTCCTTAGTAGGTTTTTTGAAAGTTTAAAGGGCTTAAAGAGTCCCATAGCACAGATTAAGGACCTTGATGGGAGTACTTATAACAGCAGTTAATAGAAGTATTTAAAATAGCAAGTATTATAGGGAATAGTGTTTTCACCATGGAACAAGCGACACTGAAGCCAGAAGTGTCAAGGTTTGTAGAAAAACAGAAGAAAAAAAAAATTAAGTCATATATTTCAAATATATTGACTCAGATATCCCCTGTATTAATCTCACTGAAATTAATGATGTGATCAACGCAATAATTATTTTTATGTTAGATGAGACAACATTTAGTCCCATCTCCCTCATGTCATAGGCAGGGAGTCCTATGCCTTCCTGATGCCTCCAGTAGAACTCTGGATGTCCACATCTCTTACTACGCTGAGCTATGCAGCAGGAGGAAGCTATTTGGTACCATGTGAAATGGTCAGGAAGGCATTCCAGAGCTAGTGCCTGCAATGACCATGAAGGCCTAGAGACAGACTTCAAAAGGTATTCAAGATTTTGCCTTAAATTGTATGTGGTGTTGTGACCACCTGTGGTCACACTTTCAAGGCATCTCAGTAGAGAAACAGTTCTAAATGTTACGACAAAAAAGCAAATTTAAAGTTTGTGTTAATTCTACTTTCAAAGCTGGATGGAAGCATTTAGAGCAGTAAATAATCATTAACTTTCCATTTTGCTACAGAATTTTGGCTGAATCTGTCTCAATTATCCCATCCATAAAAGAATGTTACCATTAATTCCATCCTTCATGTGATGATCTTAAAAGTAAATCTGTAAAAACTACTACTAAACAGTCAAAGCACAATAAGGAGACATATAAGTAATGGAAAAAGATAGCAAGCTCATGTATTTCTAAAAGAAAAAGAATCCATGGTTTTCAGGTGGGTTTTTTTCCTACTTATGACTGAGAATACATCCATTTTGCATAAAAGTGACTCTTTATATCCTTGCACTAAATTTATCAGACTTTTTCATATAGTGCATGTTTCTAAGAAGAAAAATACATGCATACAACAACAAATGAGAGTCAACTGAGAGACAGTCACCCATATTTTATGCTTCTGGAAGTGGAAAATCCAAGCACATAAATCAAAGTGACCCTAAAGCAGTGACCAGCATGCCCTGAGCAGATCAACAGTGGTTTCATTGACCTCCAGACTCATGCAGGGTCATATTTTCACACAGATGAACTGGTCTTGAACTGCTTTGCCACTGCATTGTGCACAAAGAGACCCCAGCAGAAATGTGTCTCTGCTTTCTGTTAGGGTAACTTGGATCACTTCCCAAAATGAAGGGAAAAAAAAAAAAGCCTCAAATCCACATTCCATTTTAGAGAGTGTTTCTCTGCCCTGTTATTTTTTTTAATCACTTTCTTCTAGTCTTGATCACCATAATTACCTTTTCAGAAATTTACAGTTTATATTCATATTAAACAAACACACACACACAAAAAATCCTAAACCAATCCTAAACCAACCAACCAAAAACTCCACAAACCCAACAAAACCACAAACAAATAAACAAACAAAACACACACAAAAATCCAACCAACTAAAGTCAACGCAAAATCAACCCTTACAATTTGTTAATAATGCTTATTTTCTGTTTCTGAAGATTTTATTTCTAGGGCACTTATTCATGCCTGTAGGACTCAAACTCTGGGAAATTTTTCCATCTACCAGACATACACCTAAGTGTCCTTTACATTACAGGAGTATTTCACAAATGTTCTTGTGATTAACCTTGCAGTTCTCCTGCTTGGCGGGAGGGAGCACTGAGGCGCTGACTATGAAGAAGAGGTTCAGCCCTCTGCTGAAGGACGCCACAAAGCTTACGTGCCATCAGAGTTTTCTAAATATACTTGAGTAATGTTCAACCAGTGGCTAAGCCTTGTTTGTCTCCCAGCATCAGATGGCATCCAAGCGTCTAGTTGGCTCTCGGCACAGGGATGAATTTTGTCTAAAGCAGAGCATGCCATGGCTGTGCAGAACATCTGCGGCACAGGCAGAGGACGAAGCCAAACCAGCTAACTCCTACTTCAATGCTTTAATCACAGACTCGGCCTCGTCCCTATTCCTTAACATCACTGTGCTCACTTTTGGGAGCACTCTCAAGGCAAGAGGGAGAAGCAACAAGCAAAGACAGGAACAAACGGGTGGTTGTGCAGGCTAGGTCACCTCCTGGAGACATGGGTTCTAGTCCCTACCCTAAGGTCTTTGAATGGATATCATAGAATAATTATAGCAGCTTTGGGTGATATATGTGACAGAACAAGTAGAGGAAATATTTTTCTCTTTCATAGAGAAACATTTTGTTTCTAATTTCAGTGCCACCATTCACATTAATGACAAATGCACAACGTTTTTGTTGCCTTTTTTGCAGTGGAAGTGATTTCTCTCTGTCAAAATCAATCATCATATCAGTTTTAATCAGATAAATCTCTTGGCTTATACTATCTAAATTGCCCTTCCCACAGAGCCTAAGACAAACATCAGTACTCCATCACAGAATAAATGTGTTGATATTTGATAGTTCATTTGAACACGATGGTATTTACATCTTAGTTGGTTAGATTTTCATTTAACATGAGTTATGGGTTCACATTGAAAATAAAAACAATACTTCTCTGTTCCCCTTGCCATTCATGTCTACTTTTGTTTCAGCTTAAAATAACACATTGCTGGAGGGTATTTTCTTAACACTGCCAAGCCTGAATGCAAGCCCTGTGGAAAATGTTTGTGTTGGGCTTGCCATGGTCCAGGCTAATAACAACGTGATGATGTATAGGTGAATTCCTGCTCCTCAAGTCCTCTGTGACATACGGATTAGGCCTGCCCTTATCTTCTAAGACATCTGGATGAGTGTCTGGGTTTTAATTTCACAATGAAATCACTGGGGACTAGAGTTATGTTATGTGCTTATGAACAAAGTGGAATATCCCTGGTAAGGGCAAGAGTGGATTACCTTAGATAACTCTACTTAAACCAGGGAACATTTGAGAATGTTGAAGAAAGGAAAGAGGCTCCACCAATAAAAACAAACAGAGGCTTAAATTTGTGTTCTGTGTACTAAACATTTTAAAGCTCCTGGAGGGTAAAATATGGCCACATGTAAATGGACTGATAAAGCTAAAGCAACTCTTGAAAGACCAGATCAGACTTCCCAGGACAACTACCAGCACTAAATCCTAATGGTATGTATAAATCATTTGGAGACAGATTTGTTCAGGAGATGCCACTTTAAAGTAAAAATAATGCTTTAATCCCTAGAGATAGTAAGTACATACTAACATTTGCAGAAAATGCTCTAGGGCAACATGAAATTAGCATCTTAAAATTTCTAAATATATGCTTTTCCTAAAATAAAGACTTTTATTTAGTTATGCCCATAAAACTGTCAGAAGAGGGAAAAAAAAAAAAAAAGACCCATGAGAGCATGAAAGGGTCAGTCCTGCCTACTACAGCACAGTCATGGACAACATTAAAGACATCAAAGTTCACATGATGTTCACATTGGGCTCTGATTGTTAGAGCTGAATAATCAGCTTCCCAGTCCCAAATCCTGTGATCCAGGACTATTGCAGCTTCCCAGCTTCACTGTAGCCCTGAGACACTATTTCCTTTTTGCAATCTTTGTGGAAATGGCCTCCATGCTCTCAGTCCCTCACCAGACTATAATCCCAAGAGTCTTAGCCTGCCTTGATTACTTGTGGTCATGTTAAGTTATGTTTGGGCCCAACCTGCAAAGACAGCAAAGGCTTGGCAACTTGGAGATGGGCTCTTCCATTGCCCTTATTTACCAACACGGAGGAGAAGCAGGAAGGAATCAGACTGAAAGCCTGAAGGATTCAAGTTTATATTCCAGTATTACCTGCTGATTGTTCTCTATATGCTTGTGTATTTGAGCTGCAGAGCTCCTAAACACAGTCAAGGCAGAAAAAGGTATGAATAAAACTACCAAAATCCAATTTTGTTTAGCATATTAACTACATGTCTTTTAATCTATTTATTAAGTTAAAAACAACCCAGACATATTGAAAACTTTTAGAAAACCACAGAGATTAATATATACTTAGGAAGGTTTCAGTTTATGTGCTGTTTTGGTTAATAAATGTGCAATCAGCTATTCCATTTTCAATAAGTAACAATATAACCTGAAGAAGCTGGTGGTTTGTTTGTTTTGTTTTTTGTTTTTTTTTCCCATTAAATATGGAAAGGAAATACAGTAGATTTCACACACAAACAACCCAAAATAGTGAAAACCTCTATTGATTTTGGGCAATGTGGGGTTTTTTTTCATCACCACAGTCAAAACATTTTCCTCTTCCTTACTCAGATCCTTTCTTCACAGTTTCTTTGCCTAGATAGGAAAATATTTTTTAAATTAGGTGCCTGTGCTGTTTCAGTATATACAAGTTCTTCTATTTAGGCTAATCCAGTCATGAAAAGAGCTAAATGAGATGTCGAGTTTTTTTTTTCGATCCTCGGTTTAACAAGAGTTTTAATCAGTAATAGATCGAACATACATGTGACGCTCTGCAAGTAATGCTAGAAAAGTGTATCAGTTTCTTTCATGAGCATTTCACCTGCTTAGTTTGCTTCACACGAAATCAAAACACAGATCCTGTCTTTATTGTTCACATATTAGATAAAAAGGGGAAAGCTTCATGCAACCAAACTTCCTCTAAACTTGTGTGACTGCAGACTACAGACTGCAACACTTCAAGGGGGAAATGCTAACCTTGCCCTCAGTGGGGCACCTGGGACACTGGACCTGGAAAAATGGTTGCATGTGGGAGACAAGGCATCATCATATACCTCTCTTATGCACTGTTCACAGTTGTTTCTTAACTAACTAAAATGTCTAAAATCCCACCAAAGAGCCTTGTGAGCATGGATGTCCTGCTTGGAAAGCTAGTCTTTAGTATCCTTTAGTATGCAAAATTATACCTCTCTCTGATCCATTTGAAAGACTCCAGAGAGGTGTCTGAGCTTTGTTTTTCTTTTTAGTTTGCATGGAGAGCCTCACAGCTTTGGCAAGGCAGATCAGAGCCACTGAGGGCTCTAGTCAATTTCATTGAAGCTGTTGCCACTACCAGCTGCCTGCTGCACTCCTCCAATAGCTTTTACACCTCTGTACTGCAGGGTGGAAGGGAATGCTCTTAGCTATCTCAGCTTCACAGACCAACATCCACTGGTAAAATCTAATAGAGGCTTTCCAGTTGCGCCATAAGGGCAAACAGCTGGGTGGCAGCTGCATCTCCAAATCATGCATTTATCACTGGGAGCTGTTGCCAAATGGAAACTGAGTCAGCGCCCTAAAATCATGTCAGAGGTTTTAACATGGGGACAAGGGCCAAGTCACACGCCTGAAGAGTCTGGGCTTAACCTCACACCTTCTAGAAGACAGTAGGTTAGCAAGAAGGAGTTTTCTCATCTTCAACAAGATAACAGGTGTGCCTGGGGATGGAGGCAAAGCTCCAAGTTGCCAGAGAAAAGCAGGAAAGATTCCAAAATTAAGCAGATTTGTGTCTCCCACCTCCAACAGCCATGGGTAGGTTGAGCAAATTTGCTTTCAGAGTTCAAATGAAGGCCCAGATTTTGAGAACAGCAGTAGCACACCGCCCCACCAAACAAGATGCAGCCTCAGCTGTTCTTCACAAGTGCGTGTGGGCCCACCTCAGCTACACATCTCTCCTGTTCTGTGGCCGCCTGGCATGTTCAGTCTTGCCAATGCATGTACAGCTAGAAGGGCTAATCTCGCAATCATTTACTCAGCCACATGGGTTGCACATAAGCAATGAGCTGCTAGCATCCCAGCATGTTAGACAATATGCTGACAATGTCATAACATTATTTCATCCTTCTTAAAAGATAAGATCCAGCCTGTTTTAACCTGCTTAGGTCATTATCTTGTTACCACAAGATCCCCTGTCACTAACCAGTTTAGAGGGTGTAAAGCTATAGTTTGCACTAAAATGAATTATGTATTGTTTACAGTTTACCATTAAATTACAATCAACAGAAACAAGCATCTAGGATGTCTCTTTCAAAGTCTTTCAGATGAGTTTTAAAATGTATACAGAAACAAATATTGTGATGCAATACCATTAGAAGCAGGCTGCAGCTGAGTTAGCTAATTTTCACAATAACTTACTTAAAAACAAGAAGGAAAACGGTGAAGATCCTAATGCAGGTCATCAAAAAGCCTGACTGCAAGTGGTTCCAATTTGCTTTACTAATTAAATTGAAAGGAGTTTAAGGGTTTTTCACCCAGGTCATTTACTGCTTTAGAATTTTACTGCTTGCTTTGCAAAGAAAACAAACTGGAATGAGTCACCATTGAGTATAAAAAGTGGCTGAATACTGCTAAACAAACTGAACAGTGAGCTCAAGTGGATATGGAAAACACAAGTCAGAATTCTAAATATGGATCTGAGAATAGTGTAAAAGGATTAGACGTCTTTGTCACATGAAGAGCAAACCTGCATGCCAGCATGCTTTTCCAGTGCAAGCAGCCACTGATCAAAGTAACATCTACCAGTTTGTAAATATGCTAATCTTCATGTTTACACAAAAGTGTCAGCACTTGCTTTACATCACAAAGAGCCTCATACAGTTGAAGATTAATTACTTCCAACACTGAGATAGTGTGTAAATACTGGTTTCACCAGAACCCTACCTTCTCCTGTATTTGCACAGCTCAGCAGAGGTGTGTGTTGCTAAGACAGACACTTTACAAAGTGTCAAATATCTTCAGCTTTATACAGTTTTTTTCAGATAGGCAGAGTTTTGACAAGTATTTTTGGTGATTACGTGGAGCAGGGATTAGATGGGTTTAGGTTCCACGTTGCAAGTGCTGGGTGGAAAAAAATAATTCTGCCTTTTTATAACAATTTTAGCTCTGAACAGTACTATTTCCCTTAAACCTGATTTGTGCCTTCAGCTTTTACACCTACACACAATTACAAAACATTATAAATATAATTTTTCCACTTGCTGCCTTAGTGTCACTTTCCTACATTGTAGCTTAGAGCAACCTCACAGTCTTCTGGGCTCTTCACGTCTTTCATAACTGCTTTTTGAATGCCCTTTTCTGACTCCTGTTTAGAGAAAGGTGAAAATTATACCAGGGACACACAAGCACATATTTCTTTAACAGTGAATTTTGAGTACCTCCAACTGTACTGTAAACTAAGGACAGTAGTCACAGTGTACATTGGGATTGAGAGATTAGTATATGCTGTGCATTTTTGCAACAAGGAATGACAATAAGACAACGAAGCCAAGGCAAGACTGGATTTCCAAGGTTCAAGTAGAGAAGTTATTTATGGCAGTATCTCTTTAAAAGATATTTTACACTTTTATTTCCATCACTGTGTACCCTGTGCAAAAAAACACAGAGGCAGTTCAAATACTAAAGGGCCATCGGCAATATTTAAACCCCCCCAAAAAAGGGATTACTTTCAAGTGGGAATTTTCAATTCTTTTCACCTTTCCCTCTCTGATAGCGCTCGGCACAAGGATTGCCACAAGAACACTGCACTTGCCAATAAATACTATCACATTTGTTTCCTATTCTAAGCTAAGGGGGAAAAAAAGTGGGATGTGGGATGTTGGCAGATGCTAGCATTACGAGATTGCCAGAGTAAACAAAAGTGAGTAGATGAGGATAATTTGGGGATTTAAAGAAAAGTGAATCAAAGGCAATGTTTAGAAAGTGAGAAAGAAATGGCTTCCATGTGAAATGCCAAACTGGAGTAGAAACACTTCCATATTAAATACTCATTGATGTGCCTCAGAGAAGCACTAGCTGTCTGAGTCAGCCAGTCTTGCATTTTGTCCTTTACTGTGCATGCAACAGGATGGCATTGACACAAGGAGGTGCTCCCACAGCAAAAGGGCTGACAACAGCCAAGCAAGGCTGAGCAGGTGACACACGGGACACTCTACCCTACAAAGGCAGCTCTGAGCCAGCAGACCCCAGCCCAGGCAGATGCACACGCAGCAGTAAGGTAGGTACACATGGCAGCAACAGCACGCAGAGTGAAAAACGAGGCTGGCGTGGTTAAATCAACATGCTCCATCTCACCTTTGCATAGGGCAACACAATCATCAGATTAATTACTAATTACAGTGGATTGCTCGTAAGTAGGTTCGCAGCAATAATACTAATAAAAAAACTTAGAGAAGCATTATTAGCATAGTTAATTATATGAGCATTGGCAAGATTATCGATGGAGATACGAAATGCTGTTAAACAAGAAAGATATGTTTGACATTGCTTAAGAGAAGCTTTGCTATTGCTTCATACCTTTTTTTGATTTTTCTAATAATCTCATCTGTGTTCCGAAAATGCAAAAAAACAGTAATTATCTCTGTTTGATCTTTGACTAACAATTGTTTATGAATCTAATGGAACAATGCTGTTTCCAAAATGCAAGTAAACCAAATAATCTTTATGAATGTAAAACCTTCGGCCACACTGGACTGGGTTATGGGAATCTGTCATGTGATGAAAGCAGACAACAGTAATTTATTGCTTTAGTCATAATCCTTTCAGTAGTCCAGATTGCTGTTGCAAATTTGTTAAAAATCTGCTACCATGCACCAAGCAACAGTACAACACCTGAAGCAATAACATGGGTGGGGAGTGTAAAGGAGCGCTCAGATATTCACGTGTGGTGTGAATAAGCTGAGGCCACAGAAAAGGAACTGAGAACAACATTGCACAAAGCAGAGAGAAATTCCTCTTCTCCCACAGTGAATATGCAATTTAATCCTCAGTTTAGTTTTTCAAAAGCCTCAAAAGTATGAGAAAGAATTATTCAGTCAACAGTTTATTCTTATCTTTTACAGAGTGGCCCTGTGCTCCTCTGAAGGACCTACAGCAAGAAGACACCATCTACATAAAGCCACATCCCCATTTGAGAAGTATTTACACTAATAGGCACCATTTTCTCCTCTATTTTTCTTTATTTTGTGCTCTTGGCAATGCGTAGTTTGCTGGCCAGCCAGCCAGTTGGCTCATTGTTTAACATGGCAACTTCAAGAATAAATATTAATATTTTTAATCATCTACTTTGGCAAAGGAACTGAGGAGCATCTGCTGTGTGTATGGCTACCTTTAGTTCATGTTCTGAAATAGGCTGGACTTGACTGCTACTCTTTAAAAATATCCTACAAGGCAAATCCCTGTCAGAATCTAACTTTGGTGGCAGATACAATTACAAACTCTCATTGAAAGGGAGACAGGATTGGGACCAAGTGACAGAAACCTGTTTTCAGAGCAGCACTCAGCAAACAAACAGCCCTCACAACATGGTATGGGACAAATGGTTGTATTAGCATGTTTCCCCTAACATTATGTTTTGCTTATGTTCTGATCACTTAATGCTAGTCATCACATTTTATGAACCTTACCCATGAAAACTAACATGCTTACTGAAATTTAGGACTCCTGACCTTCGACACAAAATGGCCATAGGTGTTCCCACAGCAGTTAAATAAACCTATGTTTATGGAGTCATAAATGCAGTGCAGGTGAAGTTTCCCGTGATGTAATAACAACTTCCATAGCTGTGCAGTTTGTCATTTATACAGCAGTGTACCATCACTGGTGAATATTGTTTTACAATAACAGCACAGGTTCCTTGGATTAAATCACTCTTTCCTCATTTATGAGTCATTCGACCTTTAACCTTCCAGAGGAAGATCAAACCACTTCTGAAGGCCCCACTCTTTTAAACCCAGGAGCACAACAGTTGGTTAGATAACTAAGGAGGTTGGTATGTGCCCCCAGGGTTTCACAAACAACTGTCCTAGATCTTTTATAAGATAATCTTAACATAATCATGTAGCCACAAATTGTCGTGTAAATTCCCAATTAAAAACACCAAATAGGAGCTGTAAATCATGACACAATTGCCACATTTTCAGGACTGAAATACTGTTTGAAAAGCAGTAGAGAAGCTCTTGTTTGTGCTTGTTCCAGCACTCAAGAAGCCAACAGCAAAAAAATCTGACTGATTTACAAGCCAGTGACAAAGCAACAGGACAACTGAAACTGCTTAAAATTGAACCTAAGCAGCCTCAGAGAACACAGAACTGAAAAAAACTGCTCCATCCACCATTAAGGACTCTGCTTGTAAAAATGAGCATTTGTATTGGCAGGGCTCCACACCCTTCCCTTGTCACAATTTACATTAAATTGTAGCACACTCCCATTGGAAGGATTGATGGCAATTTGGGACGTGGAGGGAGATTTTGTTTTTAAAAATGGCAGCTTAACTACAATACAAAACATTAGACAAAAAAATAGTCATTAAAGCCCTTGATTCGTGGCTGACTGGCTTCTTTCCATGAACTTCAGCATAAAGTTTGAATCAGACCTGAAGACGCGCTGAGCCTGCGCATGGAGGGAAACACCCCAACTGCCGCAGCACTTTGGCAGGGCTCCGGTCGACCTGCCAACTCATGGAGGACGCAACATGTTCACCAGGACGTGGATTTCCAGCCCAGGTCATGGCACCATAGGTCTCTGGATTTGAGACATTTGCTTTTCTCCTGCCATCATCAAAAGGCAGTCTCTATTTCCTTTGAGGGGATCATTGTACAGCCTAAATTATTTCAGCATCAGGCATTAGTGCTGTGTGCCTTGGCTGCTCTCTCCACAGGCACACTCACTTGCAGATGCACACAAACACACCCCTTCCCTGCAACATCCTTCCCTGCTCTAGCAGCCAAAAGTATGATCGGAACGGGTTTTGTAGGTTGTGCATAAACAATCCCAACAATTAATTAAAAATCTTTTAAAGTATTCTGCAAACGCCTTACGCAGTTGCTGTCAACAAATGCAGATCGAGTTTTTCTCCTCCCACTTCACATTTACCATATTTCCCAACACTTGCCAGAATATTGTGGTGACAGATGCAGACAATAGATGTTTTACTAAACATGTCCTCAATATCTGCATAATCTCCTTAATATGTATCATTAACCTGGGCCAGTCCCATGTTATTGCTTCCCCAACATTGCTAGCACATCATGATCTGGAAGGAGCTATTTATTGCTCCAAGAATGTCACTCTCTTGCCCAACCAGTCAGACCTCAAAATTTTACTTACTCATCCATTTCAGCTTCTGTTCCCTCCAATACCTAACCCAGAAAGGACTAAAGTGAGAATTCGCAACTGCTGTCTTGCATTACAATAGTGCTCTTAAACACTTCGCACTACTAGAATCTGGATGCCTGTAAATCTACAGTTATGCAAACAAATTGTGGTCACTGATAAAAATCCCTCTTCTGATCAGTCCAAAATACTGTCAGTTGTGCTTGTAAGGAGCACAGGATTTGAATACTCTGAAATGAGCCTTAGTTATCTCAGGAGAAAAGAGTTTCAAAATTATACAAGGGACACCAGACAACACTCTGTGATAGCTGGTTAAAAGTTTGCACCAGGGAAACATGATAGAAACTAATTGTACTGGTCAGAATGTGGAGAAGTAAATAGCAAGAGCCATATGCTGAAGAAACACCATGCTGAAGAGATGGGCAAGGCCAGATTCTTATCCCAAGTAAGCCAGGCTGACAGAGAGCTCGAGGAGTCACATCTATTCCTCTTAACGCAGATTTACTGAGTCAGCCCCTGCAAGGCAGGCCCTATGGAAACAGCCTCAGATGGGCCAGCCTGTGGTGTGGACATACTTGGATGCCTATTAGGGTCCGCATCTCACAAAGGAAAACCAAACCTGTCTAAATGCTCCCTTACTGTGACACAGCAAGAGTCTGTGGTCCCTCCAAGTCAGCTGCAATGACCTGGCTACCCAAGTCACAAAGCTGCCCTGATAACCTACTGCTGTGCAGTGCTCAACAGGGTACCACCCTTGCTGGCCACAAAACCAAGCCTGAGGCTGAGTCCATCAGAAATCCTCTCAAGTGAAGCATGACCTGCTTTACTTTGCTGCTCTGAGACATTCTCTTCCCAGAGGGTCCCACACTCCACTGTGCCACATCAACCCCTCCTTCACCCTCCCAGTCTGTACTAGGTATTGGAGGGTAACATTTCATGTTAATGAAACAGTCCCTTTCTTTATCTCAACACCTCTGTTTTTTCCCTCACTTTTTTTTTTTTTTAAATTATATTAACATTATTTTTGTCTCTATGAGGATAGTTGTCAACTTATCAGAGGACAGTATCAACAAGTATTTCTTTCTTCTCTGCCTTCCCACTACCGCCAGCAACAGAGATCCTGTGGGAAGTACAGTAACACCTCACCCTCTCTAGGACTTTTGCCTGATCCGATACTGTGGCTATACGTATCAATATTCCCAGCATTTTCCCTGCATAAATACCTTCACAAGGTTCTTGTCATCCTTCTTTTTGGATAAATCGATTCAGATTTGGACATCTTCTTCATTTCTTTTAAGAGTGTCTGTTTTGGTAATCACTAAAGATCCATACTCTGTGCACCTCAGAAGTACTTGAAGGCTACAGGGACAGCCGCATAGGGCACAGTATCGTGCCTGCTTCATTTGTAAGGCACTTTTCAGATGCTAAATCTTTAACTCCTCACACCATGCCAACAGCCCACTCTGCTTTAGGCCACAGTGAACATCTAGAGTCGCCCCAGTGACTCTAATAATAGATGGCCAAAATATGAGCAGTTCATCTGAACTACACAGATATTTACACAGGCTCTGCAAGCCTTTCCAAAGTGCATGCAATATGTCCAGCAGAATCTGTGATGACTGCTCTGGTATCAATTTAATTTTTGATTGCTCATGAGTCCTGTCTAGGAGCCTAGAATCTCAAATTTGATACAGATTATAGGCATATTCATTCTATAGAAGCAGAAACCAGGACAAACAGGCTGTGTCCTTCCAGAGGGAAGCAATCAGATATAGCACCTTCCTTTTTTTTGGTTTCCTTCCAAATGCCACAACAACCTCTGCCACTGCCCAGATAGTCCTGAGCAAAGGCAATTCATCTTGCAATGAAGGGCCAGCAGGTTCACTGACCTAACTAATAGGTATGCTGCAGGAACTCTAGAATGTGTCCAGACAATAGCCTTTTGAATTTCAGGTCAGCGCATGGTCCCCTTTGTGGGATTTCCTACCCATTGTATTCTCCTGTCGAAGTCAATGCATTACCCTTTGCCCACCTTTGGTGGGCTTCAGGATCCAAGATCTTATATCACTGTAATGCTCCATTGTGAGTCTGATTAAAAAATCCCTGGCAATCTCTGTTAAAATCATGACAAAACTCACAGAAATATAACATAGAGGCATGCAGAAGCAATTTTCTCCTTTGCCGCTAGCAGTTGCGATAGAAACAAAGCAACGAGATTCAGTGGCCAAGCAAAAGAGGCCAGGGAGCAACTAAAGTATTACCCACCCTGAGTTCCACTGGTATCTAAATTTTTGTAAATCTTCATTTGTTATTAAAATTTTTGTACTCTATTGGCGATATTCAGGTCTTGATTTACATTTATTAATGAAAAAAACATTACAGAAAATAAGCACAGCACGAGCATCTTGCTCTTTAGCTTTTGCATCCAACTGCCATGAAAATCTGGCATACTGAAATTAAATCTTTTTGCCCAAGACCCATAACACAGAACCTTGTGCCAGACGACTGTATTGCTTGCATGCTTAAAATTTGCTTCGATCGGTTGACAGAAGGTTTGGGGTTTTCCAAATGTTGTGAACCTGGTTGAGATTACTGAAATCCTCCACTATAGGAGTGTTGGGTTACAGTTCTTTTAAAGCATGCTTCCTCTGACAACAAAATGTAATTAAGGAGGCCATCGCTGTCATGTTACGGTCTCTTTTTGGAAGGTCTGGAAGAATGTAAAAAGGGCATAGCAAAAGTTGCTTAACCTTCCTAGAAATAAATGTCCCTAACAATTTTACATCTTCTCTTTGGTCCACGTTGGTCACAATGATGAAACAATTTAAAGGTCATGGCAAAGAAGCGAACTTTACATGCTCTTCAGTGCAGTAAAAGTTTCTTAGTATATTAGCATGGGAAAGGCATGTCTAGCAATCTGAGAGAAGAGGATGGATTTCAGAGTCCCAATAGGTTACTCAGAGAAGAAAGGGTTTGGGTATTTGAGTGTATCAAACACTGAAAAATAATTAAAATGAACACTTGCAAATACTTCACCTTATGGATAAACACTAGGTTCATCCCTTCTCTCCAATACTCAACACACATGCAACATTGTGGAAAACCACCTACCTCACTTCCAACGTGTCCTGTACTGAAGGTAGGTTCTATAACCAGCGTGGTTAGAACTGCTTCTAGTTGTGACAGCATCTACAGGCAAAAAAAAAGAAGATAGATTTGACTCAGGAAGATTGTTTTATTTAAATTATATCTGATGTTTTATCATGTGTATTTGCTGCTTTGCTTATACACAGCCAGGGTATTCAGGAAAATTCTCAAATCATCCTCAACTTGCTTGGAAAGCACCGCTTGCTAGAAAATTCACCTTTCCCTCCTTGTTCTCCTGCTGCCAACACAAATACAGCTCCTTCTAATAATGCAAATGTTGAACCTTAATAGAAATAAAAGATTGGAAAAGTCAAGGATTCTGCAGAAATTTTTAAACAAGTAAGAACTTAAATTAACACATTCCTTGTTAATTTGTTCAGATGTTATCTTTTTTAGAAGGGACTGAAGTTAATTATCTTCCTCAGGCAATAATTTTTGCACACTAATTTTAGGAACCATACTGGGGGTGAGAAAGTGACTTTATTTTTTATATATTATTTCCCAGAACATGTTTTCCTCCAAATCTCCACATAAATCCTTTTTAAACCTTACTCTGTTTTTCACCATTCTGGATGTTCACTTTTAAAAATGCATTTTTGGCCAATATTAAAAGACAATTTTCTTTCCAAGCACAATATTCTACAAAAATTTGTAAAGGGTATTTGGACGAGGTCTCACAAGTAGTCACAACATAAACTGATTATAAAAATGGTACCAATTCAGTGAAAAACACATTGTACTGTGTGACCAGCCAAAATCACTTCAGACTTTGAGATCTGAATATTCAAAGACCTGATGAGTAAACTGTAACCAAGAGGAACCCATTATAATCATTTGAAAAACGAAAACTTGAGAAAGTTGTGTCTGTTTGTGAAGAATTCATGAGCACAGAATGAGGCACAATTCATGGAATGAATTATTCTTTGTGAATTATTGGCCCAGTATTATCCTCGTAACCAATGAGACACATGATTTACATTTCTTTTACAGGCAATGGTAGCTAATTGATGTCCTGGTGTGATATGGAATGAAGCACAGTCATATAAATAAATTGTTTCCTAAATTCTTCACAAAAACACATTAATATCTTAGACACCGTGCAATTGTATGCTCTGAACACTGCTAAGACAGTAATCGTGTCATCAAGAGTTAATTTATTCTCAGCAAGTCCATGTAATGCAGATATTAATCTCCTGGAGCACACACTGTTGTTCAGGGTTAAAACATTCACAGTTTCTGAAACATAAACGAGTCTCATATCCACAGCTGTTCTCCAACAGCCAAACTGAGCTGCTGCTGCTGCAGGAGGATTTGTCACTTTGTTGCCTTTTTAGCAGAATGAGTAAAGAAATTCAGAAAACAAAGGGAAGGTAAGCATGTTCATATTTCCAGAGATTTTTCTGCTACCTATAGGTTACATCTACTGAGCTATGGATGCAGATGAATTCTTAAAATTGAGCAATGCAACTCTTAATAAGCAGCAGGGCTACATGCAAGACTCAGAAGAAACACTCTTTTGAGAAGACAGTTTGAATGTAAACATGATTTAAAAAAAAAAAAAAAGCTTCCTAAATCCATCTTGTATTAACTTAGTTTGCCATCAGACAATAAAAAATTGAAAGTATACACACAGCAGAGTGATTACGCAGAGTTAGCTGTTGGCTTGCTCTTCTAAGCAGCCAGTGGAAGTACACATCTGAGGCTGCCACCTAAATAACACCAAAATGACCCTTTCCACATCCAGTGCACAAGAAGAGATGTAGCCTCTGAACAGGTGGCCACCAAAAACCCCATAGACTTTAAATTTCCAAACACTGGCTGCCGCCCCTTGACTCTGGCAGCTGTGTGCAGGGCAGGAGGAACTCTGGGTCCAGCCCTGCATTCTCCATGCTGCTGCCTCTGGGGAAAGCTGCAAATGAGAAGATTTGATACACTTCCCTGAGGTGTTTTTCTTTCTTTCTTTTTCTCCAGTTGGTAGCCTTTAATGTGGGCTCAGCACAACCACAGTATGATATCTTCATCAACCATATGAAAGCTCTGGGTCAGAAGCTCTGAGATTTGAAGGTAGAACAGCACTAATTGGCTGAATGGCCCTTTTGACCATAGTCAATTTCTACTAATTAGGAAAAAAAAAAAAAAAAAAAGAATAATTAGCTAATGTTTGTGAAGAGCTTTGAAGATGAATAAGCTATGGGGAAAGAACTAAGCATTATTAGTGGGAAGAAAGTTTGATCCTTTTCTAAATTTATATTTAAGTAGCTCAGAGTGATTATAAATGGACCAAATGTAATGGTTAACTACTGTAAGATTAATACCATGTCTTCTGAGAAATTACAGTTTATATTGTACAATTAAATATTATATAATTGCTTTATTTTAAGGACTCCTCCTTGGAATTTTCTATTTAGTTCCGGTCAGTATGCTTTTTAGATGTCATTTAATCCTTCCTCTTACCCAACTAATTTGTACGGGTAAGTTATAATTACTGTGTAATAATAATGGCAATGGTTAGACAAGTAAGTGTGTCTGCACCTCCGAAGTATCATATTATAAAACAGTTCAGTCTAAATTACTCAAGAACATTGCTTTCCGTTCTCCAGATGCTTTGTCTGCCTACAACTCTTTTCAGAACATCATTGTAAGCACCTTCACAGCATGGGTGTGATGGGCCACAGCCTGAGCTCATTAGATCAGCACAGCCTTTTTCTTTATCACAGTCTAAAGCAGTAGCTACCACTCTCTGAAATGGCTTGAAAATGGCAAAGCAAAAGATGAAGCTCTCCTTTCTTCTTGTTGAATTCTAAGGGCATTTGACATGAAAACTTACATATGTAAGTATTTTTTTCTCTGCAAATCATAGGATCATAGAATATCAGGGGCTGGAAGGGACCTTGAAAGATCATCTTGAACCTCCTATGCCTCAACTTTTACTCACTGCCCCTTGTCCTGTCACCGGGCATCACTGAGAAGAGGTTTCTCCATCCTCCTGGCACTCACCCCTTACATATTTGTAAGCATTAATGTAAAGAAAACATAGTACACACTACCCAGGAGTGAAGCATTGCTGGGGCCCTAACCTTCTGTTAGCTGGAATGATAAATGGAAGATACGCTTGGCAACCTTCATACCGGGTTTCGTTCTTGGCCCCTCCTCTTGCTCATAAAACTCAAGATGAAATTACCATCCCACTGTCATTATTGTATTGCCAAAAAACATCTAGATAATTTATATACGGTGTGGAGAAAAGAAAGGAGTAAAATAAGCTCTGGATTTCTATGTGGATTGCTACTCTGCTTTGTAAACAAGATGCAAAGTCCTCGGGTCTGATGACATACCATATCATGGAGGAGAAAACTAAACGAGATGTCGTGATGCAAAGAATCAAGGCTTTAGCATCTTTTGGCATCTCAAGTTCAAATAAAAGTAAGAGGAACGTAGCTCCTTTCTGAGGTGGATGTGCTGTATTCATCTCCTGCACTCTGTGGGCTTCAGAAACACACAGACTCCCTGTCTTCTGCATGTGGCAATAAAAACTAATGATAGTCTTTGTAAGAAAACTGGATTATCCAGAGTACTTGGCTGCTTTGTGACAAACTGCCCACTGGGCTGTTGAACTGATCTTTAAGAGGTCTTCTGGAAGTGGGAAAAAGAATGTGAATATATACCCATATGTGTGACTATACATATAATATATGTTCATAATTTTGTCTAGTTGGTTCTGTAAAAAAGGACCAGGTTATAGGTAGGTTCAGGAACAAAACTTTACAGCCCAAATCTGCCCCAAGCCTTAAACAGCTGATTCTGACTTTAGAGAAGGTTGACAGTCTGCCAGGCAAATCACAGGGGATCATCACGAAGAACCTGTTGTTCTCACAAATCCGAAGTTTAGTTTCAAGGAACTGCAACCATGACAAATCATGAGTCTGTGGCTGTCAGCACACGGGCGATAGGTCATTCTCATGTACTATTGATCCCCAGAGCAAGACAAGTCCGGAGGGAAGGTACCTGAGTGACATTTTAGCTTTCATGTCAAAACGGAGGACGGTGAGCAGCTGTGTGGAGTATGGCTGTGGGGATGGAACCCTGCATCTTCTTAGCAGTTTTGCTGTCCATTGTCCCAGCTTCAGCAGTGGGTCGGGGCAGTGAAATTCAAAGCAGTAAGATGGAAATACTGTACTGGAAAGAATTCAGGCAAAACCCACTTATTTTCTCAAATAATCATGGTTTTCCCTTTTATCCCCCAGACATTTATTCTTATGTCACTCTGTAGTAATAGCTAGAAAATGGCATATATATATATCTCCCTAACACAAAAATAGCAACAAAAGGGAGTGATACTCCAAAGCAGTCTACTAGGAACAAGTCTTTCCTTAGAAGCAGGAAAAAAGCCTACAAAACAGACGAAGTCTTCGAATTATCTAGCACCAGTGTTTCCAAAACCACTGAAAGCAAAGGAAGATCCAAGAAAACGCTGATATTTATATATCTGGGGGTTTCTATCAGATCTTGCAATGTGACAACAACACATGTCAGTATCAGCACAGGTCCTGCTGGCAACACCTTAAAAACTGTGTGGAGGTATAGAAAATAAACATCACTAGCTGTGATTTCCATGATAAAATACGAGTGTAAGGAAAACCTCTTGGGATCCATAATCTGAAATTGTCAAGGGATACAGATTGTCTGTCTTTCTGATAAAAGATGTCAGTTCCTTTCCTGGGTTTTAAACAGAAAGAAGCACTTGTGATTATTAGGCTGGCTGTATACCATGAGGTCTGCTGACAGAATCACTACAGGCAGAGGATGTGTCTACTTCACCCGTCAATGTTTCTAAAATTTCTGTATCAAAAGAATAGCACAGCCCTGTCTCATGCACAGAAAACCTAATTTCCCAACTCCAGAACTCCTAATTTCCAGTAGTCTACATAGTGGAACAGGACTAAAATTTCCTGGTATCTACACAGACCGAAAAGCTTCCACTAGTTTATCCTACATTAAGTATTCTACATTTTTAAAAGCAGCTGATTAATTAAGCCTAGTGAAAGATCAAGTTATTACTCTTTTGCAATGCTGGGAGCCCATGCTGTGAGGTGCACAACATTTCATCAGGGAAGGATAAGTACCCTCAGCTAGCACAGGCTCACATCCTTTGTGGGAAGTGCTGCCTGGCTTTCAGGAGAGAAGCCAAAGCTGCAATACCCTGCCTTTAAAATTAAGATGCAATCCATACTGAGAATTATTATAGTCAAGTACCTTTAACACTCCAAAGAGGGCCAAAGACTAGAATACTGACCTTTCTGCTGCCAACCCAGTGAATGGAGAAGTAAACCCTAACCAGGATTGTTGCTCAAAATTCATTTTAAAGCATAAGACTGAAAATGTCTTTCCAAGTGTCAGCAATAAAGCAGAACCCACATGAGCTCTCTGAAAACAAGTCTCTGGGCCAAACCAGCAGCATCTTTCATTTTGCACACCATGGCCTGACTAGTGAAGATTCTTCTGCTTTACAGAGCAAACACCAGGATGCACTTCTGCAAACCCCTTCCAAAGACAATTGGTGGAACTGTGTTGTGTTTGGCATCATCACTCCACAGCATGAAGTGGCTCTTCTCAAGGCACAGTGCTGGTAGTGAATTGATCTGACACTGTGGGTGAATCTGAATGATGATGATCTCCTAATGCCAGATATCCTGTAAAATCCAAGCAGAGAGGGATGGCAAATACTCTCTTTTCTTGTCTGATGTTTGCCCAAACGACTTTGCACAGATCAGCCACTCCACTCCCTCGAATTCCTAATGCACTCAACCCAGAATAAACTAGGTAGCTCGCCAGCTTCTTACATAAAACCAACTGCATATGCAAACAGTAAAATACAGAGCATCACACTTACCCAGTGAGTCACCCATTTCTGCGCTGACTTCTGGTGTACATCGCTCCCACAAGAACATGCCTGGTTTCCCTCCCGCTACAACCCAGACTAATTCTGCTCAGATCAGTGTCACTGCACCTGAGTGTCCAAGAGAGGAAGAACTTTTATTCCTCAGCTGTATAAAGGCAAGCCTGAAAGAATTGAGTTCTGCATTACATTTTTCCAAAACACCATTTCCACCCACACTACTGTTCATGACTCATATTTGTTTCGCTACCAAGTGTGGGAGAAGTGCCCTAGCCCTGCTTGACAGTCCTCCTGCAGTTGTTTCTGCTGGCCACAAGGTCAGTGCATCATCTACCAAAGGCAATGCAGACACATCCATACCCCAACATACAGACCCCTTTGAGACTGCCACATGGTGACTTGATCACCCGAAAATTCTTTGTCATGCTCTTTATGACATGAATGGTCCTCCAGAAGAGGAAAAACCACTCAGTTCATAACAACTGCTTACCTTCCTTCTACTGCAGACCACCAGAAAGAGTATACAAGAGGGGATGAAGAAATTCACGCCTAAGTGGACACTCAGGCACTGAATAATAAAATCCCTGCAGTTTATGCTTACTGCAAGGACACAAAGAAGAGTTAGACCTTGTGAAAATATAGCTCCTGAAAAG
>VWYK01090946.1:5346-15979 GCA_013399775.1 Semnornis frantzii | reverse complement strand
GTTCAAGGCCAGGTTGGATGAGGCCTTGTGTGACCTGTTCTAGGTGTCCCTGCCTATGGCAGGAGGTTGGGACTTGATGATCCTTGAGGTCCCTTCCAACCTTACCATTCTGTGATTCTGTGACGTCCCTAGGCAGATTGTTCTGGGGCTTTACAACCCTCTCAGGGAACAAATCTTTCCTAATGTCCAACCTAAGTGTTCCCTGGTACAACTTGAGACTGTTTCCTCTCTTCCTGTTGCTCCACCTGGCTCCATCCCCCTTTCAGGGAGCTGGAGAAAGCAAGAAGATCTCCCCTCATCCTCCTTTATTCCAGGCTAAACAACCTGTTTCCCTCAGCAGCTCCTCACGAGACTTGTGCTCTAGATCCTGCACCAGCTGTTTTGCTCTTCTTTATACGTGGTCCAGCACCTCAGTGCCTTTTCTGTAGTGAGGTGCCTAATGTTGTTCTTGTAGTGAGGGATCTTCATGAAGTCCAGAGAAATGTGAACTGGAAAGTGGAGGTTTAGGGCAGAAATTAATTATCCTGGCAAAAAGAGGAATGAGCACTTACATAGATGGATTTTAAGACCATGGGAGAAGCAAGTGCAGTGGGCAGCAGAGTGATTTGAAAGTCCTGCTGTAAAGCCATTTGGGTCAGAGCCAGGATCCATGAGAAGTGTCAATGCATTTGGCTGCTTTCCCCAGAAGTGACAGCACAGAATGCTCCATCCCCACCTTTCGCAGCTGCTCAGCATATGCCAATGCCGTGCGGGAATCCTGTGCTTTGCGTGATGGAAAACATGCTCATGTCTCCCTGTTTCTGCCCAGGGGAGATCTTCACATAATGTGTAGCTATCACTGACCATCTTTACTCCATTCCACTTCAGTATGGAATGGCTGAGTTGCTGTTTTCCCAGTTGAGGCAGTGATAGTCATGCCACTGAGCAAGGTCAGAGCACTTGCCTCTTTAGCAACTCCTTAAAAAGGCAAAAAAACAAAAGCTCTTTAGTTTAGTTTGTTTTGTTGTGGCACTCTGAGGTGCTGGTTGGCGCCACTGGAGCTAGAAGAGGGTGAACTGATTCACCTACATGCCAAACAGGGACAGACCTGTCTACGTACAGCCTGGTATCCCCAGATGGGACCAATCTTTTTTTCAGACCTCAAAGCTCATTCAATTCCAAGCCCCCTGTGCCATAGGCAGGGACACCTCCCACTAGAACAGGTCGCTCAAGACCTCATCCAGTCTGGCCTTGAACACCTCCAGGGAGATTATGGAACACAGAATCACAGAATGTGATCAAAGATCATAGATCTCATTCTGTGATTCTGTGCTCCACAACCTCCCTGGGCGACCTGTGCCAGTGTCTCACCACCCTCACTGCAAACAGCTTCTTCCTAAAATATTTTCTAATGTCCAACCTAAAGTTCCTTTCACACAATTTTTTAGAATCATAGAATCATAGAATGTCAGGGGCTGGAAGGGACCCCCAAAGCTGGTCCAGCCCCCCTGGCAGAGCAGAATCACCTAGAGCAGATCACACAGGAACACATCCAGGTGGTTCTTGAATATCTCCACAGAGGGAGACTCCACAACCCCTCTGGGCAGCCTGTGCCAGTGCTCTGTCACCGTCACAGTGAAAAACTTCTCACTCAGGTTCACATGGAACCTCCTATGCCTCAGCTTCCACCCATTGCCCCTTCTCCTGTCATTGAGCAGGGAGACCTTTTAGTGGCCTTCCAGTACCTGAAGGGGGCCTACAAAAAAGCTGGGGAGGGACTTCTTACAAGGGTTTGTAGTGATAGGATGAGAGGGAATGGGTTGAAGCTGGAAGGGGGCAGATTTAGACCGGGTATTAGCGACCAGCTCTGCCTCTTTGCTGCCTGTTTTGCATATATGCCAGTTTCCACTTCAGGGGTGAACCAAAGAATCCACTCAGCAGAGGAAACCTGTTTAGGGAGCAAAGGAGTGTCCTTTTTGGGACCAATGAGCTTCAGAGAGCCATTCTCGGTTGAGGTAAGATGTGGCCACGCCTGGTGTGATTGAGCACCAGTGATGGAGCCAGGAGGGGACATTACTGAGCAGAGCCTGGCTCCATCCTCCTGGCACTCACCTTTACATATTTACAAATATAAATCAGTTCCCTCTAAACCTGAGGAGGAGCTTCTTTAATTTAAACACTGGAACAGGCTGTCCAGAGATGTGGTGGAGTCTCCATTTCTGGAGGTATTCAAACCAGGAAACCAGAAAAAAAAAAAAAAGTGAGGAATCCTCATGGTGATTTCTGCACTTTGTGAGTGCTTTGGCTCATGGCATGGAAACTACCACCACTCTGGGTGAATTTATTCTGCAAGATTCCCTCATTCTTAAGAGCTTAAACTTATTTAGTAGGACAGGAGAACACAACCAGATATGAGCTCTCAGCTTCTTTTTTTAAAAACAATTGTTTATTTTTTTTCTCCTGACCTCTCGTGAGTGAGTTACAAAGGTTTAGACCAAGTTAATGCAAAGATGAATTTCTGAGCCTGCTGCTTAATATCTTGCAGCTGCTCTCGTGAGGCCTGATCCAAAGACCAGTAATGTTGCCAGGCACCTTCTCCCTGACATCAGAGGGCACTAGTATGGGATTTATGCATTTGGAAGAGAGGTTTGAATAGTTTATTTAAACACCAGAGAAAGCAACAGTTGATTCCAGTCAAGTTAAGGGCTCAAGATCAGATGTCTCTTGTGTGCCAAGTCTTGTGGATTCATGTGCTTGTAAATGGGGCACTAACCTTGTGAATGAGACAGTTCTGGTGAGAAAGGGACAACTCCTGCCCCATTTTCCCCTCTTCGAAGCTGTTATATCCCCATGACATCCCTTTGCTGTCCCTGGGGCTTTGTGGGCTCGCCCAAGTCAGGTTGTAAAGCTCATATGCTGGTGCATTCGTGCTGCTCCTGCCCCACTTCTTCCTGAGCATTGTCTTTAACCAGCAAATAATCTCTCCAGGGATACAGGCAGACAGCAGTTTCTTGAGATGACTCACTTATGCCCTGTGATGCATTAGCTCTGTGTGTCTTGGTATGGTTTAATGGTGTGGTGGTCTTAAATTGGCTGTTGGACTCGTGATGTTAAGGGTTTTTTTTCCAACCTAAACAATGCTATGATTCTATGATTCTGTGATTCTATGATGTGAAACTGGTTCTGTAACCAGAAACTAGGATACCACTTGATGTGCCATGCAGAAGAAAGAGGGAATTGAAAGACCAGATCACTTGAAGGATGGTGAGCTGCAAAGCTTGCAAGCCAGCAGGTAGTTAAGGAAGGCAGAAGCAAAGGAGTCAGTGAACTGGAGATAATGGAGGTTTGTGTTATGTAAAGATTAAAGGAGGTATCAAGAAAAGGCAATGAGCATCATCCCTTAGTCACTGTAGGGAGCAGTGTCTCCCTGCAGTGCAGGGAAGTGTTTGCAGGCTGCAGTAATGTCCCTGGGAATGCAGCTCGATGCTTCCTGGGCAGTGCCTGATGTGAGGTGGGACACGGGAGGAGGAGTGAAGCTTTGATTCACTGGACTGATCTTCTGAGGCTTTTGAGTTCCCCTCAGTGTCTCCTAAGCCCTCTCCCTGCTGCTCAGTACAAGGCAGACATGGGTTTAAACTGGCAGAGGAAAGATTTAAACTGGATGTTAGGAAGAAGTTGTTTGCAGTGAGGGTGGTGAGACACTGGCACAGGTTGCCCAGGGAGGTGTCCATAACCTCCCTGGAGGTGTTGAAGGCCAGGTTGGATGAGGCCTTGAGTGAGCTGTGCTAGTGGAAGGTGTCCCTGCCTGTGGCAGGGGGTTGGAACTGGATGAACTTTGAGGTCTCTTCCAACCTAAACCATTCTATGATTCTATGATTCTATGCATGGTGACTCATGGACACAATTTGGTCATGGAATCATGGATTTGGCTGAAAGAGACTTTCAGATTGCCATATCCAATCATTAAACCTGCACTGCCAGGTCACCACTAAACTGTGTCCCTCAGGACCACATTTACACAGCTTTGAAATCCTTCCAGGATTCCACCCTGTAACTGGAGTGAGGTTCCTGGGGAAATGGAGAACTGGGATTGTTCATTCTGGAGAAAAGGAGGCTGAGGGGAGACCTTCTGGCTCTCTACAACTCCCTGAAAGGAGATTTGAGGCAAGTGGGGTTGGTCGCTTCTCCCCAGTAAGANCCCTGCCATGGGCAGGGACACCCTACCCTAGATCAGACTGCCCAGAGCCTCATCCAGCCTGGCCTTAAACACCTCCAGGGATGAGGCTTCCACCACCTCCCTGGGCAACCCATTCTAGGCTCTCACCACTCTCATGGTGAAGAACTTCTCCCCAACATCCAGTCTGAATCTACCACTTCAGATACTGGAAGGCCACGATAAGGTCACCTCAGAACCTCCTCCTCTCCAGGCTGAACAGCCTCAACTCTTTCAGTCTGTTCTCACAGCAGAGCAGCTCAGCCCTCTGATCATCCTCGTGGCCCTTCTCTGGACACACTCCAGCACATCCACATCCCTCTTGTAACAGTGGCTCCAGAACTGGATGCAGTACTCCAGGGGTCTCACCAGAGCAGAGTAGAGATGGAGAATCACTTTCCTTGCCCTGCTGCCCACACTTCTCCTGATGCAGCCCAGACTCTGGTTGCTCTCTGGGCTGCAAGTGCACACTGCTGGCTCATGTAGAGCTTCTCCTCCACCAGCACCCCCAAGTCCCTCTCCTCAGGGCTGTTCTCCAGTCAGTACCTGCCCAGCCTGTGTTGCTGCTTGGGGTTGCCTTGACCCATACACAGGACCTTGCACTTGGTCTTGTTGAACCTCATGAGGTTGGCTTGTGCTCACCTCTCCATCCTGTCCAGGTCCCTCTGGATGGATCCCTTCCCTCCAGCCTGTCTGCTGCACCACACATCCAGAGTTGCAGTAGCTGTAGTAGTACCAGAGTTGGTCAAGTTAGAGAATGGTTGGACTTGAAGGTGTTAAAGGTCTTTTCCAACCAAAATGATTCTCTGATTCCATGAAACTGAACCGATGTGAGGCTCTCTCCAGCCACCTAAGAGTGCACTCCTGCCATCTCATGGACGTCTTGGAGAACAGGTTGGGATTTCTGCACAGGAAGAGGGGATTATGATGAATTTTTCTTCAAATCTATTTCAACAGTTGACAATTTAGCTAAGTATTATACAGATTTTTTTTTCCCCCCTAATTTTTTAAATTTTCTTTCCCCTTTTATGCAGGCTTTTGATTGTGCACTTTTGGTAATGAACTCAATGTGGCTGTTTCCGATCTGGCCCTTGGAGCATCTGGCAGGGAGCCTCTGTCTGAATGCGAGCCTTGCTGCATCCAGATTTGATTCCTTTTCCTTGGCACGACTTTTCCTCCTGCTGATGGAAGTCTTAAAAAAATTAAAAATTAAAACAAAACAAAACAAAAAAATAATACCATGACATCTGAAACTCTGCCAAAATGCATCAACAGGCTTTCTGGCTGCCATCTATTGTGCAATGCAAACCTCTTAAGATTTCATATTTCTAAAACTGTGGTGCACCTGCTTGCAAGAAAAACTACCTTGTCACATGATGACATGTTTTCTTTAATCACTTCTTTTCTTTCTTTTATTTTTTTTTTTATTTATTAGCTTCAGAATATGGACTTCTTCCCTTTCTCCCTTTATTTTGTTTTCTTTTGTTTTCCTCCTCCACTCCATAATTTCTCTGTGGGAAAAAAACCCTCACGATTTTCTCCTGGAATTTGATTTCTAATTATAGAGTCATAGAATCATAGAATGGTAAGGTTGGAAGGGACCTCAAGGATCATCCAGTTCCAACCCCCTGCCATAGGCAGGGACACCTCCCACTAGAACAGGTCACTCAAGGCCTCCTCCAACCCGGCCTTGAACACCTCCATGATACATTTCCCACTCTCTGGTTTTGACAGGTCCATGTCTTCTTCCAGCACATCCAAGAGGGCTATGGGTGTGCTGCAAGGTATCCAGAGAAGGGCCATGAGGATGAGCAGAGGACTGGAGCTGCTCTGCTATGAGGAGAGACTGAGGGAGTTGGGGCTGTTCAGTCTGGAGAGGAGAAGACTCTGAGGTGACCTTATTGTGACCTTTCAGTATCTTAAGGGGGCTACAAGAAAGCTGGGGAGGGACTTTTTAGGATGTCAGGGAGTGATAGGACTGGGGGGAATGGAGCCAAGCTAGAAATGGGGAGATTCAGACTGGATGTTAGGAAGAAGTTCTTCAGCATGAGGGTGGTGAGAGCCTGGAATGGGTTGCCCAGAGAGGTGGTGGAAGCCTCATCCCTGGAGGTGTTTAAGGCCAGGCTGGATGAGGCCATAGACAGCCTGATCTAGGGTGAGGTGTCCCTGGGCATGGCAGAGGGGTTGGAACTGAATGATCCTTGTGGTCCCTTCCAACTCTGACTGATTCTGTGATTGTATGATCGTATGATAGTATGATTCTATGGTCCTATGATTCTGTGATTCTATGATCCTCTGATTCTATGATCCTCTGATTCTATGCTTCTATGATTCTGACTGTGGTGACCACTTTGATGGCTGTCTGCATCTGGTTGTGTCTTTGAAGCCATTGCTTCCTACTACCCCCAAACACCAGGCAAACCCCAGCTTGACCCAGCTGGGAGATTCAGATTGCTCAGGAAGGTTGTGGATGCCCCCTCCCTGGAGGTGTTGGATGAGACCTTGAGTAACCTGGTCTAGTGGAAGGTGTCCTTGCCCATGGTGGGGGAGATTGGAACTAGATGATGTTGAAGGTCCCTTCCAACCCAAACTGTTGTTTGAATTTATGAATCCATGAACTGCCAGTGCCTGTAAGGTCATGCTGGTTCAACCAGCTCTTCACTACCCGCCACTGGACTGAAGAGGGCTCTGCTGTCTGGCCAAAGCAAGCCCTCCTGGCTTGCCTCATCGAAGTTTCTTCTGTTTGATTTAGTTTCAGTTGTTTTTCAAGGTAAATTTCAGCTCCACAGGTGCTTTGCTGGTGTGGGAATCTGAGACGGAGCTGGAAGTTTCAGGTGGGCTTAGGTGGGCCAGGGGAGCTCTGAGTGGAGCAGTCTCCTGAGAAACATGTGGGATCCCTTCCTTTTGCTCCCACCTGGTAGATCAAAGTGCTGCTCAGTGATAAGGTCTAGCAAGTCGCCTTCCAGGTGTCACAGAGATAAGGTGCTTTGCTCAGGTTACACTTAGCTGTCACTGGAGCAAGCACAAACAACATGTGCTCACTCTGAGGATCATTCTTGAAAACTCTCTTCCTGGTTTTCAGAAGGGTGGCAGCATGGTCTCCCCTCTATCACCCTTTGTCCAATTTTCCAAACCCTTTCATGCTTCTTCTGCCCTTGGAAGGTGATGCAGAGGCTAGAGCCCTCCATGAAATAACTAAAAAGTCATATCACTGTGCTTCACCCAGTGTCTGGCAACCTGGTCTGTGGGAGAGTTGGGACTGTGGAGTCTGTTGAGCTACAGCACCTGGGGAACCCTATTTTCACAGGCACTGTTTTTTTCATCATGTTTGCCCTTTGCACAATGGCACCCAGTAGAAATCCCTGGAGGAACAAACACAGCCTCTTTTCTTCCAGCTTTGGGACCTTTTTTTGGATGTTTAAATCATCTGTTGAGACCATGGTAGGAGACCCCCAGGAGAGTGTGAGATCTCCAGGCATGTGGCCTCTGGCTGCAAAGCTGCTGGCTAACTCTGACCCTCCAGCTCCTCCTTTCCCCAACTCACAAACTGCTTTTGATTATTCACAAGAGAAAAGGCAAAAGTGCTTATTTGAGTTTCTTCTCCACTCTGGCTCCCTGGCCTTTGGGAGAAGAATTGTGGGGAGCCTTTGGGTTAGATGGCTGTAGCTGCTCTGCCTGAAAAAGACAAAACAAAACAACAAAAAAGGTTCCCTGTTGCTCTGAGGTGCTCCAGAGAGAGAATCTGAGCAGCTGAACATGGTGACTGTGGGTTCATTTGGGTAGGTCAGAGAGCAAGTTCTTCCTGTACTCATCTCCATGTGAGTAGAAACTTCTCTACTGTAAGGGTGCTGGAGCCCTGGAACAGGCTGCCCAGAGAGGTTGTGGAGTCTCCTTCTCTGGAGACTCTCAAAGCCCATCTGGATGTGTTCCAGCGTGGCCTGCCCTAAGTGATCAGAGTTGTACTAGATCTCCAGAGAGTGTTTTTCCAACCCCTAGCATTCTCTGGTGAGTAGCTGAGACACAGAAGACTGAGGAGTCCTGCAAGAACCCAGCGGCAAAATTCAGTGTTCTAGCTCCTTCTGGGTAGGTGTCAGAAGCCTGCAGTGTGTGATCTCTAGCAGCAAACCCAGGCAAGGAGGAGTTCACACTTGAGCCTTGCCTCTGTGTCACCAGCCTCTGTGATATTTTAATTAGAAGAGGAGGACATGGGCAACCTCTTCCTTGCTGTGAGCTGTCCTAAGAGTGGGTGGCAGCTTGTGGTGACAGACAGATGCACCAGGCTACCAAACCACCTGGTGCTTTCAGCAGCTGCTGAATAAATGGAGATCCTTGGGAGGATTGTCAATATTTATCCTCGCTGCTTATAGCAGATGAGTGTTGGCTAATTACAGGCTGTACCACCACAGACAGGCAGGCTCTGGTTGCGCGGAGCTGGGCTTGCCAAATGGCCTCATTGATGTTGCCTTCATCAGCTGTGCTTGCTAGTAAATCAGCCACTTCAGCTCACTGTTTGTCTCTCTCTGGAAGGGTTTGGAATTCTCTCAAACTGCTGCTGACATTCTCATGCAATCCGGCGCAGAGCGGCGATACAGAGAGCGCTGCAGGAGGATGGAACTTGCTCTGCAGTGCTCTGCACCTCCAGAGAAGTGCAGCCTGCCCTTGCTAGCAGAGAATCACACAATACCCTGGGATGGAAGGGACCTTTGAAGGTCACCTAGCTCAACCTCCCTGCAGTCTGCAGGGACACCTGCAACCAGAACAGGTTGCTCAGAGCCCCAGACAACCTGACCTGGGACATTTCCAGGGCATCTACCATGTCTCTAGGCAACATGGCCAGTGTGTCACCACCCTCACTGTCCAAAATCATAGAATGGTAAGGTTGGAAGGGACCTCAAGGATCATCCGGTTCCAACCCCCTGCCATAGGCAGGGACACCTCCCACCAGCACAGGTCACTCAAGGCCTCCTCCAACCTGGCCTTGAACACCTCCAGGGAGGGAGCAGCCACCACCTCCCTGGGCAACCTGTGCCAGTGTCTCACCACCCTCACTGCAAACAACTTCCTCCTAACATCCACTTTCAACCTCCCCTCTGCCTGTTTAAACCTATTTGCCGTTGTCCTGTCATTGCATGATCTTGTAAATAATCCCTCTCCAGCCTTCCTATAGCCCACTTCAGATACTGGAAGGTTACTATATGGTCTTCCTTCTATCTAATCTAGTTCTCTCCTCTTTTAAAGATTCATAGATTGCATTGCATGGAATTGGAAGGGACCTTCAAAGCTTATCTTGCCCAAACCCTCTGTACTGAGCATCACCTGTTGTGCTGTCACATCAGAACCTGTTAAAAAGGTTGTCCTCATCTTTCTTATTGGCCCCTGTAAGTACTGAGAGGCCATCAGAAGGTCTCCCTGGAGCCTTCTCTTCTCCAGGCTGAACCCCAACTCTCTCAGTCTGGCCTCACAGCAGAGGGCTTCCAGCCCTCCCATCATTGCTGTCACCTCCTCTGGCCCCACTTCAACAAGTCCATGTCTCTTCTGTGCTGAGGACTCCAGAACTGGACCCAGTGCTGCAGCTGGGGTCTCAGAAGAGCAGAGCAAAAGGGCAAAATCCCCTCCCTCTACCTGCTGCCCACGCTGCTGGTGATGGACACGATTGGTTTCTGGGCTGTGAGGGCATATTGCTGTTGAGCTTTTCATCCATCAGCACCCCCAAGTCCTTCTCCTCAGGACCACTCTCCACCCTTTCATCCCTCAGCCCTCACAGATTACCTGTAAAAGGTCCTTTCCAACCCTAACCATCCTGTGGTTCTGTGATCCCAAGGATGTCAACCTGACTCCTCTCCACTTGCTTTTTTGGCCCTGAATCGGTGCTTTCAAATGACAGTGAGCAAAAGGGAAGATCTTCCCTCCTGCCTTTTCTATCCTGCACTTGAGCAGACACATTTCTCTTCATTTGCCACAGCAGAGCACAGGTCCCAGTTCCCATATTGTGAAGCCCTCTGCCATAAATCAGGCTGATAGGTTTATTCTCTACGTAATGGGAAATTATGACAAATGCAGCTGTATAATCTAGTTAGTAACTCACCATAATGACTACTTCTGGGGTGATTTATGGGTTTTGTCATATGTGAGCTTTCAGAACATTAGAGATTACATTTTTCACACTTTTTTCTCCCCCCCTCTTTTGGTTGGAATCTCAGTTTATTAGACTTCACTGCAGCATTAATCACTTGCAGTACAACCCCGGACTTCACAAATGTATCAGATCAGCATGGAAAAGGCAGAGAAAACAAGAACTGTTGTGAATTAATGAGCTGGGTAACACATGTCTCACAAGCATGGGATGAAACAACCTGTGTTCTTCTTTTTCAAGCCACAACAGAAAGCCCTGAAGTCTGTGATTGTATTTCTTCTTGGTTTCCCGCCCCACCCCCCCCCCGC
>VWYK01090943.1:50222-77847 GCA_013399775.1 Semnornis frantzii | reverse complement strand
AAGACAGGGAAAAATAATAAGGGGGGGGAATAGTAGAGAGGGGTGTGTGGAATTAATAAAGAGAGGGGGGGAAAAATAATAAAGGGGGAGGAAATAATGCAGAGAGGGAGGGGGAAATAATAAAGGGGGGGGCCGGGGAATATTAATAAAGGGCAGGGGGAATAACCCAAAGTAAAGAGGCTGCAGGAGCAAAGCAGAGTCTGCTGCTAACCGGGTCTTTGTGTCCAGTGTCAAGTTCCCCCTTCGGAGCTCCGGTGGATGATGTCCTCGGTTTGTTGCCAGCCCGCTGAAGGCGGCTCAAGCTCACATGCGCTCACAGACAGCGTCACACCCACACTCTCGTACACACAGCCACGGCTGGGAGCCTGCCGGCAGGGCTGCGCAGCCCCGCGGAGTGAAAGAGGAGCCTGGCTCCACAGCAGCGAGTCCAGACATTCACTCAGTGGTGTCCATTCACACGGTGCTTCACAGCAAGGCCTGGGCTCGTTCTCCTCCGACTTCTACGGGCATCCTATTCTCTGATGCTTACAAGGCTGGATGATGAGAGCACTGCACTTCCCCCCAATCGCTCTAGGAAGTCATTGTTCCTCCTCAGGCGCCGAGGATCTTTCGTCACCTGTAGCCCTTTGTGTTTGAACGATCTACATAAGCATTCAGTGTGAAGTTTGTCGTTACATTTTGCCACTCATTCTCACTCGCACCCACTCGCCAGCTCGACTTCATTTGGGCTTTGGCTGTGATTCCAAATGAAATCTTCACATTTGCTTTCCCGATTTAATGCAGCAGCGGATCCCAGGAGCCAAGATTGATGGATCAAACCTTTTTTTTGTTTGTTTTTATTCAGTGCTGCATTGTACCTAACTTCCCAAAATACCACTCTAGAACTGGAACCCTTCTGCTGGTACGTTGGCAGATGAATTGAACCCAAACGTCCCACCCTGTATGGCTTCCGGAACCAGGCTGGGATCTTCATCAATCTGCAAGGGAAGGGCAACAGCATCAGCAGGGACAGGAGGACAAAGCCTCACTCAGCAGGGGCTGCACAAGCCTACAGAGCATCTCCTCCTCTCCACCTAACCTACCTCCTCCTCAACAACATCCTTCTGAAACTCCACCTAACCTACCTCTTCCTACAGAGCATCTCCTCCTCTCCACCTAACCTACCTCCTCCTCAACAACATCCTTCTCAAACTCCACCTAACCTACCTCTTCCTACAGAGCATCTCCTCCTCTCCACCCAACCTACCTCCTCCCCCAAAACATCTCTCCTCCTCCACCACATCCTTCTGAAACTCCACCTAACCTACCTCCTCCTGAACAGCCTCCTCTCAACATCTCTCCCCACCTAAGCTCCTCAAGAGCATTTCTCTCTCCAACTGATCTACCTCCTTGACTCAAGCCTTGCCATCCTTCTCCCTCAGCTTCGAGCACTGACAAAGCAATTCAGGATGAAATGTTTTGGCTTGTAGGCTCCATAGCCCCCAAGTCTTTTGTGCATGCACTTTTCACTCCTGGAAAGCATTCCATCACCCTGCTGCCAGCTCATCAACTGCACAATACCTTTAAAAGAACTATAGATCAAGCTGCAGCTGCATTGGGAGTAGGCAGCACAGAGGTCAAACTGACACTGAACTCCAAGTCCTGCTGTACATGAAGAGCTGAGCTGCTGAACGAGGCTTGAGTCTTGCTGCTCACACAAAAGTGAAACTCTAGCACCCACTGGGGACAGTGAGACATGAAAGCAACTCAGCCCTGCCACTTCTACAGTGATCTGCTGCCAGAAGTCCTCCACACAAGGAGAAAGCACTGACTGTACAGACTAATCATGACACACACAATTCAGAGAATTACTTGTGGCACACTGACATCAGTAAAGCCTTCCACATGCAATTCACTCCTGTGTTTTAAAGTGCTCACCAATCTTAACCCCTCATTCCCATGTTTAAACTGAAATGAACACTCCTGACCAGCATATCCAACCCTGAAGTTACCAAACTGCTTCCTTCTTTAGGCAGCAGAATCTCAGTCTGGGTGCTCAGGGCAGCAGGGATCTTACCAAAGCTGAAACACTGATCTTAGCCAGAAGCTACTCAAAGCCCAGCATTCTAATCCCTGGAGATGAGGCTTAAATTAGGCACCAGATCTTTAGGTGTTCCAGCAGAAAGATATGCAACAGGTTCAAATAAAGGCTCACTCCTCACTGAACAGCCAAGCAAACGGCAGAGAGCATGGCTCAGAGCTGTTGCCTTCTCTTGAGCCAGAATGGTAAGCCCTGACAAAAGCAGAACGTGCAGACACTGCACACTTACATCATCTGAAGAGAAGAACTGATCAATGATCTCATAAGCCAGCTTGTAGATGTCTTCATTTTCATGATTCTGTAGCTGTTCAATTTTCTCCAGACCTACCATAAATACACAAACACAACAGAGCTGCAAGTCTGAGCTGATGCAAAACAAACTTTCCCTCCTCAGGGCCTCATCATGCAACAAAAACTGAAACCAAACCCCCAAGTTCACAAAGAAGCTGCTTTGGCAGCTGCTCCAGAATGGTAGGAAATTGGCATCTAATAAAAATTCCACTCTCAAACTCCTCCACATTTCACTCTTTCATTCACACATACATTCATTGAGCATGGTGAGGGCTGGAAGGGACCTCTGCAGATCAGCCAGTCCCATCCCCCTGCTCCAGCAGGGCACCCACAGCAGCTTGCCCAGCAGCACAGTGTCCAAGTGGGGTTTGGAATCTCTCCACACAAGGAGACTCCACAGCCTCTCTGGGCAGCCTGCTCCAGGCCTCCAGCACCTCACACCAAATAACTTTCTCCTCCTGCTCAGATGGAACCTCCTGGCTGCCAGTTTGTGCCCTTTGCCCCTTGTGCTGTCCCTGGGCACCACTGAGCAGAGCCTGGCCCCAGCCTCTTGCCCCCCACAGTTCCTTTAGCTCTTGCTGAGCATTGCTCAGCTGCCCTCTGGGGCTGCTCTTCTGCAGGCTCTCAGCCCCAGGGCTCTCAGCCTCTGCTGCTCACAGAGCTGCTCCAGGCCCCCCAGCAGCTTTGCAGCCTCCCCTGGGCTCTTCTCCATTAGTTCTTTGTCTCTCTTGAATTGGGGAGCTCAGGACTGGACCCAGCAGTCTAGATGTGGCCTCACCAGGGCAGAGCAGAGGAGGGGGTGAGCCTTACGAACTTAATCAGTTTGCAAAAGCAAAGCAGATTCCCCTGACAGGCATGAAAAGGTCACTTCAAAATGCTTTGCCTAAGGCACTATGCCAACAACCAAAGTCAACAGCAAATGCAGATGTCAGGAAGCCAAACTGCCCAAATCCTGGGCCTGATCCATACCTCCACACTCTTCTATAAAATTGGCTATGGTTTCTGCTTCATCTTCAGCCATTTTTAATATATTACTTAGTCCATCCAGAACCACTTGCACAACTTGTGCATCTTTTACTGTCAGCAAATTGCAAAAGGGAGGAATTACATGTTGCTGAATTAAGTATGCCACCTGAGAGGAGGGAAAAAAAAGAGAAGAGAGTTAGGAGTGTGACAGGAGCAAGGATTGCACCAAACACAAGAGTTTAACAGTCCAAGGACTCAAGTCACTCAAGGGAGAGAGTCACTGAGAAATTGTGGCCCTGAAGCACTAAAAAGTAACATTTTTGTCTTGTTACAAAGGTATTTCAAGCCTAGAGCACACAAGTAGCAGCTACTCAAGTTTTCAGTATCAGACTAAGGAGTTTCAAGCTCATCTTTAAGAGTGACACTACCACCCCAACCCTGCACAGACTTGAGATTCTGGTATTAAGAAGCTGTTCTAATTGTACTCAGTGGTTACTATCCTTGTAGTTATCACATTCTTGTCTGCAGGGGAGGAATCACAGGAGCACAGATGTCAGGAGTTGGAAAGGACCTCTGGAGAGCTTTCAGTCCAAGCCCCCTGCCAGAGCAGGAGCAGAGAATCCAGCACAGGGCACACAGAACACATCCAGACAGGGCTGCAAAGGCTCCAGAGAAGGAGACTCCACAACCTCTCTGGGCAGCCTGTGCCAGGGCTCTGGCACCCTCACACTCAACAAGTTCTTGCTCATGTTGAGCTGCAACTTCCTCTGCTGCAGTTTCCATCCCTTGCCCGTGGCCTATGGCAGGGCACAGGTGAGCAGAGCCTGTCCCTGTCCCTCCCTTGCTGACCCCCAGCCCTCAGCTCTTGACAGACATTGCTCAGATCCCCTCTCAGCCTTCTCCTCTGCAGCCTGAGCAGCCCCAGGGCTCTCAGCCTCTCCTCACCAGGCAGTGCTGCAGTCCCTGCAGCATCCTTGCAGCCCTCCCTTGGACTCTCTCCAGCAGATCCCTGTCCCTCCTGAGCTGGGGAGCCCAGAACTGGATGCAACATTCCAGGTGGGGCCTCACTAGGGCAGAGCAGAGGGGAAGGAGAATCTCACTCGACCTGCTGCCCACACTCCTCTTAATAGCCCCCAGGACCCCACTGGCCTTCTTGGCCACCAGGGCTCATTGCTGTCCACAGCACTCTCAGCTCCTTCTCCACAGGGCTGCTCTCCAGTAGCTCACCTCCCAGCCTGTACTGGTAGAGAGGAGATGCTGAGTGACTGCATGCAGTCATTCACAGCTACTAGGTCATCCTATCAGAGCTTCCATCCAAATCCCTACTGACTCTCCTAATCTTGAGTCATTCCAGAAATAACCAAGGTTGATGCTTCCAATCCCTTGTGGGAAAGGGAAGAGTTACTGAAGAGAGGAGGAATGCAGCCATTCAGAATCTGGCACCATCAGCTCCAATGCACCCAGGAAGACAATGAACCTTCTCTTAAGATTTGACTCACTTGGTCTTTTCTTCCACTTATGGTCAGGTTGCTTATTGCCCAGGCAGCTTCCTTCTGTGTGCCAAAGTCACCCTGAAAATACAACCACAAAGAATCATTCCAGGGTTTGTGTTTTGTAGCATCCTAGTAAAAGCCTGTGCCTGTTCCAGTCCATTCTGCCTGGTATCACCTTAGCAGTTTCCTGCACAACTATCAAGTCCTGTAGATGTTTGAGGCTGCTCAAGAGCATTCATCCCCTCCCTGCCACCACGGTGTTAAATCCATCTTCCAGGGGAAAGGAAATGGGTTTGCACCCAAGTAAATAACTCCAGCAGTCCACTCTCCTGTCCCTTATCAACAGCTGTCATGTATTACAGGGAGAGATAAGCAGGAAGTGTCACTTTTGATAAAGCTGCCTCTGAAGCAGCTCCACTCTGCTTCTATACTTGATGAAAAAGGTCTCCAACTCTTCTCTCAGTGATCAGTAAATTGGCAGCTCTCAGAACTGTGTGAGATACC
Organism: Semnornis frantzii; assembly: GCA_013399775.1. Taxonomy (NCBI): domain Eukaryota; kingdom Metazoa; phylum Chordata; class Aves; order Piciformes; family Ramphastidae; genus Semnornis; species Semnornis frantzii. The sequence goes on along the minus strand of VWYK01090943.1, from coordinate 72,513 downwards.
TGGGGGAACAGGTAAGTCAGACAAGACAGTGCATCTCTGCCTTGCCTGAACACATCCTGAGGCTGGGATCTCTGCTTTCCTTCCACACTTAAGGGAAGAAACAAAGGAGGACTAAAGCAGGGACTGTGTGAAAGCAGAAATGTGCTGTTGCCATTTAAAACACTGCTTTTAGCTGCCCTTTCTCACGAGGAGCACAACTGGTTTGGGAACTCTTTTAGAAGACATTAACACCCAGGCAGTGGAAAGGAATGCAGGTATTTGGGTCCCAAACAATGGCCTCTAGTGCTCAACCAGCAATGATTAAGCAGGAGAAAGGCATTCACAGAATGACAGAACTTTAGAGACTGGAAGGGACCTCCAGAGGGCATCCAGTCCAATCCCTCTGCCAAGGCAGGGTCACCCAGGGCAGTCTGCACAGGAATGCACCCAGGTGGGATATCAAAGTCTCCAGAGCAGGAGACTCCACAACCTCTCTGGGCAGCCTGCTCCAGGGCTCTGCACCCTCACTCTACAGAAGTTTCTCCTCATGTTGAGCTGAAACCTTCTCTGTCCCAGTTTGTATCCATTGCTCCTTACTGCTCTGCACCACCCAAAAGAGATTGGTCCCCTCCACTTGCCCCCCACTCCTCAGATATTTGTATGCATTGATCACATCTCCTCTCAGCCTTCTCCTCTCCAGACCAAACAGCCCCAAGGCTCTCAGTCTCTCTCCACAGGGAGATGCTCAAGTCCCCCACTCATCCTTGTGGCTCTCTGCTGGACTCTCTCCAGCAGGTTCCTGTCTCTCCTGAACTGGGGAGCCCCAAACTGGACACAGTATTCCAGATGTGGGGTCAGCAGAGCAGGGCAGAGCAGAGGGGGAGAAGAACCTCCCTAGCCCTGCTGGCCACAGTTTCCCTGATGCCCCCCAGGATGCCATTGGCTCTCCTGGCACAAGGGCACATTGTTGCCCCTGCAGAACTTGCTGCCTCCCAGCACTCCAAGGGTTTTCTCCACGGAGCTGCTTTCCAGCAGGGCAGCCCCAACCTGTACTGTGCCTGTAAGTGCCTGTGAGCAGCTCCTTCACTATTTAATCAAAAGGCTACTAACAGCTTCATTTACCACTGAAAAGCAGCACCCAGCCTGCTGCTGTGCTATGGACAACTCCTGAACACCCAAAATCTCTTCACTATTTCCTGCAGTTTTTACTCCTTTAAAAGCAATGGATGAGACATCTCCAGTGTCACAGGGTGATGACTTGGATCACACTGGATAAATGCAGTAACACCAACAAGTTGGTGCCTGTCACTGTTGAGCATTTGCATTCAAAGATTCACTGAACAGTTTGGGTTGGAAGGGACCTTCAAGATCATCCAGTTCCAACCCCCTGCCATTGGCAGGGACATCTCCCACCAGTCCAGGTTGTTCAAGGCCTCATCCAACCTGGCCCTGAACACCTGCAGGGAGGAGACATCCACAACCTGACTGGGCAACCTGTGCCAGTCTCCTCAGGCTCACTGTTTCTAGATAACACAGGAAACAGGGATGAAATCCTGAAGCTTTGGCAAAATGCTGAGAAGGAACTCGGTGCTGCTCCCACCCAGCCCTCTTCACACCACCTCTGAGTAAAGAATTCCATCCCCTTTTATTTACAGAGTGAGAAAAGGAATTTAAATGAGAGTTAGAAGGAGCTGAGGAGATTCTCCTGACTTGCAACCTGACTGCAATCCATCTGGCTCTCATCTGGCAGCACTTCACAATCATCACCAGTAAATGTATTGTGTCTTCCAACACAGAAAAGCCACTCAAGGCAAAAAGTTCACCCCTCCCCCCCCACATTTACACATGAAGCAAGGAATCCAATGTCAGCTCCTCCAATTAGAGAAACAAACTGTTCAAGCCTTGTTATCTAACCTTATCTAGCAGATGTATTATCATTGGAACAAGGTTTGCATCTATTACTGCCTGAACTTGCTGCTGGTTTCCTGCAGTGATGTTAGATAGGAACCACACTGCTTCCTGCAAAAGAAAAGAGAAGTTATTATTCCTTCTGATCAGTTTTCTCTCTCACATTTGCTTTCCACTCCAGCAGGATTCTCCACCTGTCTGTTTTTAGATCTGCAATTCACACACTAGCCCAGCTTAAATACAATCAAGAGTAAATCAGCTGGAGCACAGAGAGCTGACACTCCTGCAGGTCACAGAGCACAGCCTCACCCCTTAGGAGACTCCACAACTCTCACTGGTACCAAGTTACCACCAAATATTCCAAATCTACAGATTAAAAGGGAAAATTATTTGGAGATAAAGTCACAAGGCTCCAAACAAACACTCAAATAAGCCTCTTACTGAGAATGAATCAGAGAATGGTTTGGAGTTGGAAGGGACCTCCAAAGGTCTTCTGTCCCAACCCCCTGGCAGTCACCAGGGGCATCCACAACTAGATCAGGTTGCTCAGAGCCTTGACAAGCCTCACCTTGAATATCTCCAGGGATGGGCTCCAACCACCTCCCTGGGCAACCTGTCAGAGTGTTCCATCACCCTCCTTGTTCCACACATGAAATTTCAATCTGCTCTTCTCTAGTTTCAAACCATTACTCTTGTCCTGTCCCCACAGGCCTTTGCAAACAGTCCCTCTACAACCTTCTTGTAGCCCCGTCAGGTACTGAAAGGTCTTCCCCAGAGCCTTCTCTTCTCCAGGCTATTAGGCTGTGGGTCAGGTGAGCTCCAAACAACATCATGCTTCCCAGGTATGAGAGAAGAAAACCTTCTCTTCAGAACCTGCTCCATCAGGTTTCTCTTGGTCAGGTACATGCAACATCTACTGCTGCACCACCTTCAAGAATGCAGTACATGACCCACTGTGACCATGGCAAAGTTCCATGATCCCTGACCATCATTCTGTGCATAAGACTCTCCTCTTCCAGCAATAACCAACAGCAGGTGCCTAAGGAAGTGTGTGAGGAGAGGTCTTCCTCCCAGTACAGTCATCCAAGTCCTCAAAGCTGAAACTGAGCTGAGCCAAAGGCTGCACCTAGATCAGCCAGAGGCTGTGAGCTGAGCCAAAGGCTGCACCTAGATCAGCCAGAGGCTGTGAGCTGAGCCAAAGGCTGCACCTAGATCAGCCAGAGGCTGTGAGCTGAGCCAAAGGCTGCACCTAGATCAGCCAGAGGCTGTGAGCTGAGCCAAAGGCTGCACCTAGATCAGCCAGAGGCTGTGAGCTGAGCCAAAGGCTGCACCTGGATCAGCCAGAGGCTGTGAGCTGAGCCAAAGGCTGCACCTAGATCAGCCAGAGGCTGTGAGCTGAGCCAAAGGCTGCACCTAGATCAGCCAGAGGCTGTGAGCTGAGCCAAAGGCTGCATCTAGATCAGCCTATGGCAGGGGGTTGGAACTAGATGATCTTTGAGGTCCCTTCCAACCTTACCATTCTATGACTATGTTAAGAGCATAGAGACACCACCCCCCACCCCCCCCCGGAAAGAAGAATTAGCTGAGAAATATCAGCATGTCACAAAATGTTAAGGATATTCAGAGCATCACCTCACTTCAATACCACAGTTGGCAAATTCCTCCCTTCCCAGAAACCTTCCATTGCTCCTCAGCTGCCCTCATCTGGCAGAAGGACTTTTCAGTCAGGAATTCTGACATGCCATTCAACTGAGTCTCTTGGATCAGCTCACAGGGTCACATTTCACTGGTGAGCCTGTCAGAGATGCAGGATGCCCAGGCTTGTCCTGGTGGGCTTCTTTTGGGCTTTAATCATTGGCAGTGTTGTAAGCAGCACCCCAGAGTTTCACAACATGCCTCAGATGCACTCCGGAAGCAGCACTGCACCATCAGTGCCCCCATTCAAAGCCTTCCCCACACCTGCACCACACACACACATTCCCCACCCTCCACCCCCAGTCTAAGTGGGTTTAAACCCCAGTCAGCATACACACTCCATTCAAAGGCACATCCAATTATCTCTATTTCATCACTTCCAAGAGATTCAGTTGAATGAAAGCAACATTGCACATACCAAGAAATTGAACTTTGAAGTCAACAGCCAGAATTGCAAGATAAAGCTTTCATTCCCTAAAAGCCTCAAGCAGCAGACTCAGGAAACAACACTCTGGTCAAGTACAGGTTTGCATCTCCCAGAGTGATTTTCCAGGTGTTAACTTCCAAGAACAATTTCAGCACCCTGCCTGCTCTCACCACAACGTGGGGTTAAGCAGGCAGCTACTCTGATCTCCACCACACCACACTGTGTGGAGTCCAAAGCTGCAACCTCTGCACTTACCTTATTAATTTTTTCTTTGGGATGTGTCAGAAGTGCTGGAAAATGTGACAGGGCTTCACAATTCAGAACCACCTGTGTCTGCTCATCAGTGCCAGTGACGATGTTTCCGACAGCTCGCAGGGCAGCAGTCTGGAACAGAACACAGGCTTTGGAAAGGGGGTCCCAAAGGGCTGCAGCACACACTTTCAAACACATCTGATGCAAAATAGAATCCTTTTGGTTGGAAAAGACCTTTAAGATCAAGTTTAATCACTCTCAACTCTACCAAGGCTGGTGCTAAACACTGCCCCTCAGCACCATGGCTCTGCAGCTCTGAAACCCCTCCAGGGGTGGGGATTCAGCCACCTCCGTGGGCAGCCTGTGCCAGGCTTTGAGAACCCTTCCAGGGGAGAAGTTTCTATTAATACCCAATGTAAACCTGCCCTGGTGAAACTTGTGCCTGCTTCCTCTTGTCTTGTCCTCTGGAAAGGGAGAGGAGACCAACCCCCACCTCGTTCCAATCTCCTTTCAAGGAGCTGTACAGTGAGGTCTCCTCTCAGCCTCCTCCTCCCCAGCCCTGTTCTCCAGACCCTTTACCAGCTTGGCTGCCCTCCTCTGGGCCCCACTCCAGCACTCTGTGTCCTTCTTCTGGTGCTATATTCCACAAGAAAACACATTTGAACTTCAGGATGAACGATGAACACCCCTCCAGGAGCACACTTTGAGCAGCACTGCTGTCAAGTTATCCAAACTTACTTGCACTTTAACTTCTTGATGACTGAGAAGTGGAACCAAATGAGGGACTATTCCAGAGTCTATCACCATCTGGATCTGTTCATTGCCAGCATCTGTTAGGTATGAGAGTGCCCAGACTGTATCTACCAATATCTAGGAGCAAAGACATTTGTAATTAGCACACAAGTGCCACGAGTCTCGAAAGCAAGCTGAAACACAAAACCATTCTGACTGTGAGCTGCAATTGCTGCCATACAGAACAACCTCACTTGTTTTTACCATCTCCATACAAGTTTGAAACAGAGCTGCTGTTTCATCTCTTGCAGCCCCAAAGACTGCACAGAGATTAGTAACCACTTTGCCTGCTCACTTCAGCTTGAAAAAGGATGCTATAGAAGCACAGACTGCTTGGGGTTGAAGGGACCTTCAAGATCATCTAGTTCCAGCCCCCCTGCCATGGGCACCTACCAGCCAGCTTGCTTGTCAAGTCCAACCATCAACCTATCACCTCCATGGCCATTAAACCATGTCCCCAAGTGCCATGTCCACATGTTTATGACCACCTCCAGGAATGGTGACTCCACCACCTCGCTGGGTAGCCTGTTACAGTGCCTGAACACTCTTGCAGCAAAGATATTTCTCCTCATCTCCAACCTAAACCTCTTTGGGCCCTAATGTCTTCAAACCATTCCCCCTTGGGCTGGCTCCAGACCCCCTCAGCCAAAGTCTCTCCGCAGCCTTCCTGCAGGCTCCCTTCAGGCACTGGCAGCAGCTCTGAGGTGCCCCTGGAGCCTTCTCCTCTGCAGGCTGCACCCCCCCAGCTCCCTCAGCCTGTGCTCACAGCAGAGCTGTTCCAGCCCTGGTAGCATCTTTGTGGCCTCCTCTGGGCTCTCTCCACAGCTCTGTGTCCTTCTGCTGCTGGGGACAGCAGAGCTGGAAGCAGGATTGGAGGTGAGGTCTGAGCAGAGCCAAGGGGCAGGATCCCCTCTCCTGCCCTCTGCCCACACTGCTCTGGCTGCAGCCAGCACACAGCTGCCTGCTGGGCTGCAGGAGGGCACTGCTGGCTCCTGGGCAGCTGCTCAGCAACCAACACACCCAAGTCTTTTTCTTCAGGGCTGCTCTTAACCCACTCTGCACCCAGCCTGGTTTTGTGCCTGGGATGCTTAAGAATAAGCAGTTACAAGATCTAAACCTGCCTTAATGAGAGAGAATTTAAGTTAATTATGATAAGATTTGTATGTCAGTAAGTTAATTATGCCAAGCTTTATATTTCAGTTAAAATCTCTCTCAGAAGCCAGAGCTGGCTCTGAGTGGTGTCACTTACATTTACATCTGTGTGGTGAATTAGAACACAGAGTGCTGGAAGGATCTAAGGAGGCAAAAGAGAAACATCTGATGGTTATTTTTAAGGCAGACACTCGACTTCAGTTTAGTTAGAACAGAGAGTGAGGAATTCAGTCACCTCCTGGATGGTCTCCATGGGTGGGGGAGGGTCTTTGTGACGGCACAAGTTGACCATGACCCAGGTAACATTTCTTAAGAAGGTTATGGGAATAGAGGGGCTGATGAAAGACAGCAGTGGCTTCACTACTCCAAGGCTAATAACGTAATCTCTACACTGGGGTCCATCACCTGTTGGACAGAAAGAATGAAGATGACAAACATTATCCTGTGCCATTCACAAGGAGTTTGACTTCTGCACACTTCAAGCTGCAGTGATCTCAGATAAAGAGTAATGGCCTTGGATATATAAATAGAGAAGCTGATACAGAGTCACCTATCACAAACACTTCCACTTGGGTAGAGCCTGTGCCTGCCTCATTCTTTCACTGGGAACTACTCATTAAAACAAGCTAAATACACAGAATGGTTTGGGTTGGAAGGGACCTTAAAGATTACATAGTTCCAACCCCCCTGCCACAGAGGAGTGTTCCATGATTTAGCATAGATGTACAGGCTGGGGTGGTGATGGGTGAGGGGAAAGGGGAGGTAGGCAATGCCAAACCCCCAGAACTGCCCAAAGTATTCCTCGAGATCACAGACTGGTGGTGGTTGGGAGGCACCTCTGGAGGTCATCCAGCTTCAGCAGAGGCACCCACAGCAGCTTGCCCAGGATCACAGTGTCCAGGTGGGCTAGAATCTCTCCAGATATGGAGACTCCACCTCTCTGGGGAGTCTGCTCCAGGGCTCCAGCACCCTCACACCAAAGTAGTTTCTCCTCACGTTCCTTGGCTATTTCCTTATGCAAGATGCCATGGCAAAGTGTCTAATCAATACTAAAGCATCCCAAGGAGCTCTAAATTGCCTGAGAACTGACATTGTTATCTGTCACTGCTTCCTTGAAGGCAGCACCTTAGCTGTACTGCAAAGGTATCACTAGCGGCTCGAGGCAGCCACCACAGCATGCACTTGGTTGGTTTGCTTCTCAAGAAGGACCAGGCACTTCCAAAACATCAGACTGCAGAAACCTCAGCATGTCACAGCAGACACTGTAGTCCTCAGGCACTACAGAGTCAGGGCTGTGAACCACCTCTGCTTGCACAAGACCTAAAAGTATCAAATGCAAGCTTGAATGATCTAGAGTTCAGTTGGTGTCTAAGCTCGGGCAAAGCTTTAAGACTCAATGCAGAGCAGTTTTAACACTTTGCCTGTCACTAATTCCTTTAGCTGTGCCTGGGAACAAAGTGTGTAGGGATGTGTTTGGGAGTACACTGTCAATACACAGCAGACAAACAGGGTAACTGCCAGGTGAGCAGTTGCTTTTTGTCTGCCAGTCCAGCACCTCCATCTCCTACCACACTAAACCCTACCTACTTCATTTAGGAGCTCAGAAGTTGTTAGTGGCAGGAGCAACACAAACCTATGATATTTCCTAAAGCCCACACAGCTTGCTCACAAACATTTTGATGAGGTGAATGCAGCAGTCTCAGAAAAAGTGGCACAGCATCTGAAAGACACAAAGAAAAGCCCATGCAACTGGTAAGAAAAACATTGTTCAAGAAAGTTCACAAAATCACAGCTTTCAAAGACAATTTCCTCACTGCAGGAGAAATCTCTCTCTGCTCATGTATTGGGCAGACCTTGACTAACTTCCCAGGTGACACTGACAAACACAGACTGTAACCATTCTTGCTCCACTGCAGAGCCCACAGAATGAAAGCATCTCTGGCAATAACCTGACATTTAATTGACATCTCATGAGTTACTCAAGCTTGGTAGGGCTCCAAACCTAGTTCTACTTCTTGAAATTGGAAATTCCATCCCAAGTTTCCCATCAGAAGCAACCACAAGGTAGGAACCAGACCTGAGATTGTGTGATACCAGCTGTTTACAACATTAAGCTTTGACTGTGCTCAATTTAAGACCCAAGATCTAACACACCACAACCTGACTGTTGCAGAAAAGATCATTTCAAATGCAGCTACCTCTGTGTGGGTAAAGAAAGCTGTAAGAAAGGAGTTTGAAAGACAACAAACTCCACAGCTGTTACCAAGGCAGCAACTCTTCCACTCTGTGAGCCAGAAGAATGCTCCCAGGATTTAGAACTAAAGCTAAGCCAGAGTTTCAGACACATTCTGCAGGTACCACATTTAGATAATTGACCTTTAGCTTTACAAACCCAGCACTGAGGTGTTTGCTTACATGGAGTCACAGAATCCTCTTGGTTGGAAGAGATCCTTAGGATCATCCAGGCAAACCATTAACCCAGCACTGTCAGGTCACCACTAAACCATGGCCCTCAGCTTCACAGCTTTGAAACCTCTTCAGGGATGGGGACTCTGTAACTGCCCTGGGCAGCTGAGTCCAGGCCTTGACAACCCTTTTGGGGAGGAAATTGTTCCTCATGTCCTACCTAAACCTCCCTGGTGCAATTTGAGGCTCTTTCATCATCCTGTCACTTGTTCTTTGGCAGGAGAGACCAACCCCACCTGGCTCCAGCCTCCTTTCAGGGAGTTGTAGAGAGCAAAGAGGTCTCCTCCTCAGCCTCCTTTTCTCCAGACTAAACAGCCCCAGGTCCCTCAGGTGCTCCTCCCCAGCCCTGTTTCTCCAGCCCCTTCCCCAGCTTTGTTGCCTTTCTCTGGACACCCTTCAGCCCCTCAGCATCCTTCTTGTAGTAAGAAAACACACACAACTCTATGAGCCATGTAACAGAGATTGCAACAGATGGACACCACACCTTGGAAACTGCACTTCCTACATCAGATCAAAGTTGCAAGTAGGTCTAAGAGGTCAATGTATGATGGTTGTGGTGGGGGAAACAGAAAGGAGGATCCAAATTCTGTCTTACCACCCTCAGTGGTATCAGCAGCATGCAGTGCAGTACAACACTGAGCTCAGCCATGAAAGCTGCTGCATTCTCAAGTAACCTCAGTTTGGTGGGAGCTTGAGAATTTTACTTGAGCTTTACTGTAGGACTGATTCCTCCATGGTTGCTCAAGAAGCTCTGCTGTTCTATCACTGAACTCCAAAAGCCTGCAGCCAGTCCTGATTGGTTCTGCTTTACCAACAGAAGTACTACTGCAACTTGGGACAGCTTAGAACAAAGTTTGCTGTGCTTGGCAACTTGGATTCCAAGGCCACCAGCAACTGCTTGCTTCGGATCTCTCAAGATACAAAGGACAGTGTGTTTTCTTCAGCTTGAGTTTGGAAGAGAGCTCAATGCCTGGCACCCTCTGGATTTAGTCCACATCTTTTCTTCCCAACAAACAGGAAATCCCTCCATGGGAGGTGTTTTTTTTAGGGTTTTGTTTGAAGTTTTTGTTGCTGTTTGGGTTTGTTTCTGTTGGTTTTGAGTTTGAAAACTGGAAACCAGCAGATGTGAACTCTGCTGAAATAGGTTGAGTTTCCAGAAGAGATTACTCACCATGAGGAAACCCAACTGAATTTAAAATCAGAGAAAATGAAGAAAAGCAGGTGTGCTCTTCAACTGATGCTGCTTGCCAGAGAAGAGGTAGAACATCTGGCAGGAGACTTCGTGTGCAGGTCCTTCAGCGACGTGCCTGCGATTGACAACTCAGTTTCAACCTGGCTATCGCAGGAAAGGACCAAGCCTAAGATGTGTGTGGGTTGGTGAGCATGCTTGACACACAGGAGCAGGGCTGTGGATGCTCTTTTCAGTATCATTCAGATGAGTCTTATTGTGGTGGAAGCTACAGTGAGTGCTTTATCAATGATCAGACACTGGGGCACTTACTGGATTGAACTACAGCCTGTGTTTGTTCAGAGGTTCCAGAGGCAATGTTTGTCAAAGCCCAGGCAGCTTCAAACTGTAAAGAAGGACTGCAAAGGGAAAAAGAAAAGATGGTTAAGATTTACAGGTTACATTGGGTTAGAAGAAATCCTCCAAGGTCATCTCAGCCAACCACCCTGCAGTCAGCAGGGACACCAAAGACATCAGCAACTTTGCTGATGATACCAAACTGGGAGGCTTGGCTGAGACACCTGCAGGCTGTGAGGCCATTCAGAGAGACCTGGACAGAGCTGGGCACAGAGGAACCAAAGGAGGTTCAGCAAGGACAAGTGCAGAGTCCTGCACCTGGGGAGGGAGAATAAACTGCAGCAGGACAGGCTGGAGAGCAGCCCTGTGGAGGGGGACCTGGGATTGCTGTGGGCAGCAAGTTCTGCATGGCACAGCACTGTGCCCTGGGGGGCAAGGAGGCCAATGGGAGCCTGGGGGGCATTGAGAGGAGTGTGGGCAGCAGATGGAGGGAGCTTCTCCTCCCTCTCTACTCTGTCCTGGTGAGGCCTCACCTGGAATATTGCATCCAGTTCTGGGCTCCCCAGTTCAGGAGGGACAAGGATCTGGTAGATAGAGTCCAGGGGAGGGCCACATGATTAAAGGGCTGAAGCACTGCTCTGAAGTGAGGCTGAGGGACCTAGGGCTGTTTGGTTTGCTGAAGAGAAAACTTAGAGGGGATCTAATCAATGTTTAGAAATATCTGAGGGCTGGGGGTCAGGAAGGAAGGGACAGCCTCTGCTCACCTGTGCCCTAGGATGGGACAAGGGCAGTGGACAGAAACTGCAGCAGAGGAAGTTCCACCTCAACATGAGAAAGAACTTCTTGACTGTAAAGGTCCCAGAGCCCTGGCACAGGCTGGCCAGAGAGGTTGTGGAGTCTCCTTCTCTGGAGCCTTTGCAGCCCTGTCTGGATGTATTCCTGTGTGACCTGAGCTGGATTCTATGATCCTGCTCTGGCAGGGGGTGTGGATTTGATGATCCATGGAGGTCCCTTCCAACCCCTAGCATCCTGTGATCAGGCCACCCAGGGCCACACTGAGTCTGATCTTGTGTTGAGACCAGTTGCCACATCAGATGCCATGGGCCCATTGGCTAAAAACCTTGCAATAATGGAAGTACTTTGAGCTTCAGAAATACTTACTTGTCATCTCTTTCAAGACAGTGCACTAAAATAGGTAAAATTCCTGATTTTATTAGGTCGTCGATTGGTGGGTTGCGGTCACTGGAAAGCAGCTTTCTGTTTGGGAAAGCAGAAAACACAGCAGTTGGCAAACAAATCACAGGATAGGAAGTCATGAAGGCTGGGAAGTGTCCCTCTCAGCCTCAGTGACCAAGCAGGATTTGTTTTCTCTACTTCAGCTGCAAATGACTAATCTCCCAAAGTGAAGCAACTGCAGCAGTGAAGCCCAGGCCATGCCATTCGCTGCCCTTCCCAGCTGCCATCTCTTTTCTGACTGCTTGTGAAGTTTATCAGCAGTCAGTAAAATGAAGATCAGAGTTCCTCAGTTACACCCTCCTGCAGCTTCTTCCTCCTCCACCCAACAAGGGAGGATAAACAGATCCTGGCTGCTTTGACAGGAAAGGCAGAGACTTGTTTCTTCTTCGTAAGAATAAGTCAGAGAACAAGGATTCATAGAGGCCATCTGCTAAGGAGAGGAGGGCACCCATTTATCAGTCCCTTTACCTTCACTGTCCTGCAGTGAAGGAAATAACAAAGCTTCTTAGAGGGGACATCATGGGCTGCTGCACTCAACTTCTCCTGGCAGTAGGAAGAGGTATTCTACAGAGTCACCTCCTCATATCCCAGCCTATCCACCACACCTGGAAGACTGGGAAAAACTCAACTAGAAATCAACTTTCCATTGCTGCTTTGCCCTGAGAGATGTCAGTGGTGTGATAAAGGGACAAGAGGAGAAGAGAGATGAAAAGTCAGAGCTGCAGAACAATATCTCAGGCAAATAAGCAATGGGGAAGACCTGAACCCAGGCTATGTGAAGACTGGTAATGGTCAGAAGTGGATTTTCAGCCTCCAAATAAGTAAAGGAGACTGCTTTAAGAAGTGAAGACAAACTGTATCTACAAGCTTATAGAAACTTAATACTGCTTCGTGCTCAGTGAGAAAACAATCACACTGCACTCTATGCACACACCACCTGCTCAAACAGGTAGAGAACTCTACTACAAGAATCCAGAAACATTCAGGTTTTAGGGTGATTGATTTGGTTTTTTGTTTTAGGGTTTGCTTTTCCTTCAGCACTAGAATCAGTTTTCTGTTTCAAATATTCCAGTTGACTGTTTTGTGGGTTAGACCTGGGCAGAATTTCCTTTCCTGTTCCAGCTTCAGTCCAAAGGATGGTAGAGATTCAACCAAGACTGAAAAGCACTTTTCTAACCTCTGCTTTTTAATGCCTTTCCAGTAACATCATCTGCACTGCTTTAATTTTAAATTACTTTCCAAGCTAAAACATTAATTACAACTGTAAGAAATACACATGCCCACTGCTACTGAATTTTAAATCAGGCTTAGTTGAGTGTAAATTCATTACCCTGGTTTAGATCAGCTATGGTAAGTAGCATCACTATCCTGTGCTGAAGTTTTTCCTGAAGGCAACCTGTCTGATGGAAATGGGCACACAAACTGTTCTTGCCATCATCATTTTCAAACACATGAACTCCCAAAAGTCAAAGTGACTTCCAGTTCATCTGCATTCTGATCTCAAAGTCTTCCCTTGCACTTGAATCAAGCTCCCTCAACCACAGAGGATAAGAGAGTAAAAGCTTTCTGCTACAACCACAACCTCTCCAGCAGTTCACAAAAGAGCAGCTAAATATTCAATTTATGCACATATTTAGGATCCCTTCTCAAATATACACAACTAGAGAATTCCTCTCAAAGAAAAAAGTTTTATTGGTCCAATCCATGACAAAACCAGAAGGAGGATTACTCCAGTTCTCTAAGTACTTAAAGCTGAAGGCTTTATAGTCCTGTTCATGGTATCTGACTCGTGAGAAGCATCATGCATAGGACTAAGACTGCTTCAAAGATCCAGGGATTTGGATCTGAAGTTCTATTTATCAAATGTCCTGTTTAAAAAAATTATCTGTAAGTGAGGTATTTTCTGGTTCAGCTAGAACACATGTCTGGATTGAAGAGCATTATGAAGAGCAAGAAAGTCTGAGCAAAGTGTGTTCTTACCTTGCTGCCTGCACAGCACTTAACTGTATACCCTGGTTGTCACTTGAAGCGTTCTGAAACGAAAGAGGATTTAGGCTCTGCACAGTTGTCACCCTAACAAAGAATGTTCAAACAATTAAATGATTTTTTAAAAAATTATTACCTGTACTATTGCCTCCAAAGAAGTATTTTGCTAGGGAAAAGAAAAAAGACAAAAGCATTAAGCAATGAGAAATAAAAAGGACATAAAAAGCCATGCTGGGGAGTTAGTTCTTACCACTCTGAAGTCGCCATCAATATCAGAATCTTCACAGATATCTTCATGGGGAACATTTCTCCTCTTTAGAAGATGCTCATCTCTTTTGTTCTTAAAGGAAAGGATTCAATACTTTTAAAACTTTGCTTTGGGAAGGGGGTGTTAAGCAAAAAGACAGAAGCTTCTGTTTTAAATAAGCACCATAAACAGGCTTTCACTGCTACTGTTAACATTCCCAGCCTTGAAGCAGCTGTGAATGGCTGCACAGAGTAGCACACTCTGGGATCTCTTCTTCCCAGAAACACCCACAGCAGTGACTGCTTTTGCTGGAGGTTTCATGTGCACACATCCCTCACCACTGATGCTACAACCTATTTGTCATCATGTAGAACAAGACAAGATGATTCCCCGAGGCCACTTTACTTTTCATCCCAGAAGGAAAATAACTCAAGTTCTGATTGCTTTCTTAGCTCTCAAGAGCTAGTTTTGCAGGCCTCTTCCACTCTTACTTAGGTGTGAACTGATGTTTTGGGTAAGAAAAGAGTTTTTTGTCTATAGATTAGCAGGATTTGTCAAAGCAAACCCCATGTTTTGTGTAAGCTTTTACAACTAGATAACTAGTTGGAGAAGCAAGAATTATTCTCTTCAAGCAGAATTCTGGGGTTTTCCAAGAGGAAAATTATGGAACTTATAGTACCAGGTATGGTAAATTTAGAACTTATAGAATCATAGAATGGGGAGGTTGGAAGGGACCTCAAAGCTCATCCAGTTCCAACCCCCTGCCATAGGCAGGGACACCTCCCACTAGCAGAGGGCACTCAAGGTCTCCTCCAACCTGGCCTTGAACCCCTCCAGGGAGGGAGCAGCCACAACCTCCCTGGGCAACCTGTGCCAGTGTCTCACCACCCTCACTGGAAAGAACTTCTTCCTAACATCCACTTTCCATCTCCCCTCTGCCAGTTTAAACCCATTCCTCCTCATTCTGTCATTACCTCTTTCTAAACCAGAGTATCTTGACAGACTTGATAAAGGCAAATGGTTCAACAGTGATGCTTTTGGTGGACTACAAAACACACAACAATTTATTTTTTAGTCCTCCAACAAAAACCTCTTCAATTTTACTGAAATACCAACACAGTCAAATCCTACTTGGTAAAAAGCAGTGCCGAGGTTCTCTCACCTTTCTCAGCTCCACAACAACTTCATTTCTTTGTCTTCTCATAGTCTGAAAAGAATCAAGATCAAAGCACATTAAGTTCTGAATCAAGACCAAGTCATTAAAAATTTCTTGCACAACTAATTTCAAGTTCCTGCACTTTAAACAGTACTTGCACAAAAAAGGTTTTATTTTCATTATAAAAGGAGAAATCCAATAGGAAATGGAAATAACTGGATTGTTTCTGCCTGAATTATTTCACTATAGTCTCCTAGATCTTCCTGCTGAAGAAAAACAGGTATATGGAATCAGGGAGTCAGAGAATGGTTTGGGTTGAAAATTTCTTTCACTATCATCAAGACCAAGGCCCCTGCCCTCAGCAGGGGAACCTCCAGCTACAGCAGGCTGCTCACAGCCCCAGACAACTGGACCTGGAATGGTTCCAGGGATGGAGCTCCTACCACCTCTCTGGGCAACCTCAATCTCTCACCACGCTCAGCATCAAAAGTTTCTCCCTTCTTCTCTCCAGCCTGAATCTGCCTCTTTCAGTTCAAACCATCACCCCTTGTCCTGTCACAACAGGCACTGCTCAAAAGTCTGGCCCCAGCTTTCTTCTTGGCCCCTTTCGTCACTCAAAGGCCTCCAGAAGATCTCCCTGGAGCCTTCTCTTCTCCAGGTTGAACAAGCCCAGCTCTCTCAGCCTGACCTCACAGCCCTTGAATCATTTTTATGACCTACTCCAGCTCCATTCCTGCCCTTGTTACACTGAGGGCTCCAGAGCTGACACAGCACTCCAGGAATGAAGAAATCTCTTTTAACAGTGCTGAAAGGAGTTGTGCATAAAACAGCACCAAAAGCTTTATAAACCACCACAGCAAACCAACTGCATACTAAGTTTCCCCCAACAGTCACCACCTTGCCTTGATTCAAGGTTTTTCTTTAGGAACTTGCCTCTCTTTCTTGCTCAGAGCAGTGGGGGGAACCAAGTGACTCCCCAAGCAGAGACACTCAGCTGCCAGACCTGTTAGTAAGAGGTAACCATCACCACACAGCAGTGGTGAGAAAGAGCCTGCAAAGCACAAAGAACTTACAATAATTCTTTTATTAACCAGAATAAACAGATCTGAACACCACCAGGCCCTCTTCTGAATGGTTCCTATCAGGTTTCTCATCCAAGTGTAGCACCAACAGACAGAAAAGGTGAGCTCTCCCTCATCCACACCTCCAAAATGCTGCTTGTCTATCCCAGATATTAAAGTAAAAATCACATATTTCACACATTTCTATTGCTTGGTGAAACAGCAGTAGCTCTGTGCCCTGTTGAATGGCTCTATGAAGTTCAAATTAAGAGGCTTAGTAAGCAAAACTTTTACAAAAATATCATTTTTAAGAGAAAACCACATAAACCCCCTGGCACTGCACGAACAGAGAGGGGTTTTTTCCAGTCATTTTCTCCACACTGAGATTATTCAAGGAAAGAAACCAATTGTAAATATACAGAAATAGGTTAACTACTGCTTGTGGTAATACAGTGCAAAGTGGAAAAAGGAAAAAAAAATATCAGTGTATAGAATAAAATCACTACAGACTAAGTGGACTTTGCAGTGAATGAGAAAAGCAAAACTAGAAAGAATTGCACTTTAATTGTGATTTAACCACTCACGAGCCCAGCAAAAGCTTGAAATCCTGGAGCATAATGGACTAGCAGAGAATACAAGGGAAATGAACAGCTCCAGGAGCTTCTGAGCAGCAGTAAGAAGCAGCTCTGAAGATAAGGATTAAAAGCTTGACTGTCAGGAGCATAATTATTTTTATCAAAAGGAATGTGTGTTTCATCAGAATCGAATTGCCAGCTCCGAGCGAGGCAGACACGTTCTCAGGAGTTACAAGGGAGAGAAAGGCAGGAGAGGATGTGAGTGGAAAAGAAAGGAGGGTTCCCCACTGCTCTGGAGGTAGAACTTCTCATTCCTTGAGCACCAAAATGCAGCTCATCACGAGGAACAGAGAGGAGGGGAAAACCCAACACCCCCCACACCATAGCTTGCCGCATACAAGTGTGCCTAATGCAGCTGCAGCACCTGAAGGAACAGATAAGAGCCATCACAGCTACAAACTGGCCCCCACCAAAAGCACCAAAGTCTCCAGGAAAGATCTGCAGCTTTCAAGAATGTTCATTCAATTGGACAACCAAAATTTAAATAGCTGAAACTGCCACAGCTTAAATTCTAGAATTTTCAGTTTTAAAGCTAGGAAGAGTCAGAGTGTGTCCAGCAGATGGAAGGAGGCTCTCCTCCTCCTTTACTCTGCCCTGTTGAGACCTCACCTGGAATACTGTATCCAGTTCTGGGCTGCCCAGTTCAGCAGGGACAGGGATCTGCTGGAGAGAGTCCAAGGGAGGGTTGCAAAGATGCTGAAGGGATTACAGCACTGCCTGATGAGGAGAGGCTGAGAGCCCTGGGGCTGGTCAGGCTGAAAAGAAGGCTGGGAGGGGATCTGAGCAATGTCTGTCAAGAGCTGAGGGCTGGGGGTCAGGAAGGGAGGGAGAGGGACAGGCTCTGCTCACTTGTCACAAGCAGCAATGGATGGAAACTGCAGCACAGGAAGTTCCACCTCAACATAAGGAAGTCCTCAAATGATAGTGAGAATCTGTTTAAAAGCCATCCAGAGGTGGTGCTGAGGGCCATAGTTTTGTGGTGAGCTGGCAGCTGGACTGGATGATCTTAAAGGTCTCTTCCAACCAAAATGATTCTCTGATCTCAAAGGTGTAATCTCTAAAGACAGGGGAACTAAACCTCATACCCTAACAATAAATCTTCATTAGTCCTCCTCTAGCCCATTAGGTATTCTCCAAATTAATATATTACCTGGCTGAAAAATCCAGGAAATGAGGCACATCTCTGGTAAGGAGACTGCAGAATTGTACCGAGCCCCTGATGGTCTCACAAGACTTAATTAACACCTTTCCAATCCATAATTGTTACTACAAGCTAATAAAATAAGCCCACCTATGGAAAAGCTGCACTGCAGGAATGAGTCTTCTCACCAGACTTGAATGCTGATATTGCTGGTCACAGAAAAGCTGTTGCCAAGCAAGGACAACAGCCAATGTGCATCTTCAACGAGCACAAAGCTGGGCTGGTAGAACACCAGCTATAAAATACCCTTTACCTCCTAGCACTAACTAGGATATTAAGAGGTAAAAGTTATCAAGAAGCAATAGTTATAATTACTAAGTAAGGCCAAGAGGAAATTTACTCCAGGTCAGGTGCTAACACCTCCAGGACAAGCACAACAGTGTTTGACAGATACAGGGAGGAATGGGACCAAAATTAATATGCAAAACCAAAAAAAACAAACCACCAACCTGAAATGTTTCTTTACTTCAAAATAAAAAAAACTTCTGTGCAGTGGAGCAGACTTGGAATAAGTCCTGAAAGTCCATCAACTCTCTGCTGGAACAAGAATAATACTCTCCCTCCAGACAAAGGTGACAAGCCCTTAGTTTTGCTTCTGAGTGGGACCTGCACACCTTGGGCTCACAAAAGCCTTCAACCAATGAAGTCACTCTTAAGGTAAATTTACCAAAAAAAGGGTTCCACTAAAATAATTTTCTGTGTAAACAAGTAGTTGGTTGGACAAACTACTCATTGCTGTTTAACCTTTCACTGCTTTTCCTCCTAGGAAGAGAAAAAGCACAACAAATAAGAACTGGAGTTAGCTCTGCCAAGGAGTTTCACAGCAGCATCACCTCAGCCTAGAGACAGACAAGAGGCTGGAGAAACTCAAACGAGAGCAGACTCAAAATCAGCTTGTGTTGTCTTTTGGAGAACAGCTCCAAGGGCAGAAACCGAGGTAGTAAAGGCAACTGTGCCTTCTGTCCTACCATTTGACTGCATTGTCAGCTTGCACCAATGCAACTGTGAGCAGGAAAGCAGTATCAACCCAAGTTTCTAGAACCAGAAACCTTGGTCCTTGGGAAGTGCTCCAATTCTAAAGCATGCAGTGCTTCAGGATGAACTCATATGGCTCCTGCAGTCATTGGATCCTCTTCTCCCTTTGCTACACTGAAAATCAAATGATTAAGTCTATTTCTGTCAGCCTGTGATTGCTACCCCTCCATCCTCCTTTTCCCAATTATATTTAGCTTAAGTTTTAGCAGAAGGGTTATTTTCTGACCATTAGTCATTACTGAGCCCTTCAGCTCATCATTAAAATCTTGTGTTAGCTGATGCCTGCAGGATGCTGACATATTCTAGGCTTTTTCACCAGACCAGAAACAAAAGGCACGTTCTAAGCTCAGCACTCAGAACAGCTCAGATCCATTCACCCATTCTGAGCACTCTCACATATACATGGAGCTTGTGCTCAGCAGATGCATTATGAGCTCTCTTCCACTCCTTCCTCTGAACACTGCTCCTCAAACTCAGGAGCACGTGGCCTGCTTTACTTCACTCAAGCAGCCCTGTTTATGCACCTCCGACAGGGAAGCCTGACAAACAACAGTGGAAGTTGACTTCTGAAGGCACCTTGTTTCTGTTGTGGAAATGCAAGGGCAACAGTTACTTTAGAGTTGAACCACTTGAACCATCTCTCCTTCCTACAAAGTTGCAACTTCACACCAAGCGGGCTCTAACTCAAAGCACACATCAGAAACTGAAGGTAGGCAAGGGAGGAGGTGGGTGTTATGTCTACAAACAGGCTACTCAGCTCCAAAACATTTTGTGAATAACCTTTTAAACTGTTTTCTTTTTAAAGCACCACGTACTACAGCCCTACTCAACTGCTTACTCACTGGCTACTCTGCAGACCATGGTTGGAGAAGACAAGTCTACAACCCAGAGCATTCAGTGCAGCGCCTGCAGCAACAGCTCAGAAATGTTGACTCATCCTTCACAGGTCTAGGAGGCACTGAACTACAAAATAAGGGAAAGAGCCTTCAGAGGCACATGCAAATACATATTTGGATTTGGTAAAAATCCATGTGCTTCACTTTCAGTTTAATCAGTGTGTCCTGAGAAGGACAACGAAGTTGGTGAAGGGTCTGGAAAACAGGTCTGGTGAGGAGCAAAGAGGAAGCTGGGGTTGTTCAGCCTGGAGAGGAGGAACATGAGGGGAGATCTTCTGGTTCTCTATGGCTCCCTGAAAAGAGGTTGAAAGCAGTTAGGGGGTGGCCTCTACTTCCAAGAAACAAGTGACAGATAAGAGGAAACAGCCTCAAATTGGCACCAGAGGAGGGTTAGGTTGGACACGAGGAACAATTTATTCTCCAAAACGGTTGCCAAGGCCTTGCCCAGGGCAGTGCTGGAGTCTATCCCTGGAGGGGTTTGAAAGCCATGGAGATGTGGTGCTCAAGGACATGGTTTAGTGGTGACCTGGCACTGTGGGGCTAGCAGTTGCACCTCAGTCTCGCAGTCTTTTCCTCCTTAATGATTCTATGTGACTTAGGCCCTTCTCTGTGCATTATTCCTCTCTATGCTAATCCTAGCTCACTTGCAAAGCAAAGCAATTAAGCCTACTCTCAAGATCACTGATGAAAACACTAAGGGACTCCCCAGCCAACACAATCTCAGCAAGATAGTACCAGAAAAGAGATCTCAGCAAGTATTCCTCCTGCAGAATTATAATGGGACTCTCAGTTACAAACAAGTAACTGAAAATCAATATGACTTTGCCCATGCTGTCAATGTAGTTTCTCCCAGAGAAGCTGTGCACACCAAATAAAATCCCTTTTACAAGCAAATATCTCAGCACAATCTTTAAGTGGCAAAATGTATGAGCCTCACTGTGGAACTACAAGTCAGCTCACAGGTACATGTTTTGAACTAAGTCAGTGAGCAAAATTGCTGCTCTCTGTCCATCCACAACTCAAATCCCATGCAAACTGTTCTGTGCTGAAAGCTTCTAACTACCTGTGATATCCAGTACGGCCCAGAGCATTCCTTCAACCTCCTGGAGCTCCCTCGGTGTTCTCAAACATGTTGTTAGTGTTAGAGGTGCAGGGAACGCTGCTGACAGCACTGATTTTAAAGCACCTACATTCAATGGCTACTCCAAAATTAATTCTGAAGTAGTCTGCATGATAATATGTTCATCATTACACATCATGTGTCTCTCAGCAGAAATAATCTCTGAAACTTCTCCTCTGCTGGCACTACTAAAGCAATTCTTAATCTCTCACCCAGTAAGGCAGGTAAGTCAGGGAAGAAAAGGTCAAGAGAAATTCATCAGCTGGAGAGAGCAGGAAAGATATAATATGCATGGGATTTCAGTTCAAGTCAAAACCCCTAAAACCAGTCAAATTTGAGTGTTGTAGCAGGCCAGCAATCACTAACAGAAAATAGAATGTCCCATCAGTTGGTAAAACAAAGCAAAGCAAACAGAAATCCCCTTCTCAGACCTTCCCTGCGAACCTTCACAGCATTACTCAAGACTCATAAAACGCAATTACTCAAAACCAAACCGTTCATAAGTGCCTACTGATGGGCACAGCAAACAGTCTGCACTTATCTTGGCCTTTTTACAGTAAAGATCTAGTTTCTGGTTATGAGGTCTATGGTGCTGCAACAAAAAAATAAACATTGGAAAGAAAATTTGGACTCATCACTGCCATATTCACAATTAAGAGGAAAAAGAAAAATAAATCCAGCTCATCTTTTCTCCTTTGGGAAGAAGAAAGCCCTAATAAAACCTGTTCCTCACTGAAAACACAAGATTATAAAAGTTATCTACTAGGGAAGCTAGTTAAATCCTTCGCATAATTCTGTGTAAGATTCTGGGTTTGGATGTTAAAATGCTGTGATTTCTGCAGCTCTGCAAGATTATTAGCTCCTTTTTGTGGTCTACCAAAACTACTTTTTCCCCTCCCACAGCTCTAACAGCTCTTCAGTCTTGGAAGAACTTAACAGAATGCTGCAAACACTGGAGTAGTAATCATCAGCACTACAAAAAAGCAGCATTCTGAGTAGTGTTTGCTACAAATTATTGTTCTCACAGCACAAACTTTTCTGGTGTTAAGTTTATTATACTACTTCTTTGAGCAACGATATAAGAGAGGGAAAAAACATAACAATCAACAACAACAACAACAAAAAAGGGGTCAAGGAAGTGTTTTATCTTTTTGGTCACAATGAATCCCTCTATTTCCAGCATCATCACCAATCTGTCATCTTGAAACACATGGCTGCAATTGTTTACATCACAACATGTCCATGCATGTATGTTTACTCAAGAGTTAAGCATATGAAGGAATTTTGCTAAGCATCTTATGTAAAACAGCTCTGTGTGTGCAGTCGGTTTGTCTNCCACCTCTTTCAAGGCCAAAATTTGCATTTTTAGAAGCATATTGATATAGGCTGGGAAACTGAAGTCCAGCTTCAACTCATTAAGCTTCCAAAAAAGCTAAACATCTGCTTAGCACTTAAGAGAAGCTGCAAGAAATTGTGTTTTTAAAGATATGTAATAACTTCCTAGAAAGGAAGTAGGAGCTGA
>VWYK01090943.1:19594-47434 GCA_013399775.1 Semnornis frantzii | reverse complement strand
GGGGCTGCTTCGCGGCGGCGCTGCCCGCTGGGCCCCAGCTGCCGGCGCCCGAACGTGCCGGTAGCGAGGGAAAGCGCGAGCGGGGGAAGGGAGGGGGGAAAGAGGGGCAGCCTCGCTCTGGGCCGGCCGGCCGCGCCCGCCGATTGGCTGCGGAGCCTGAGTCCAGCGGCCAATAGGAGATAGGGGAGGCTGCGCGGGGCCGTGACGCGCACTGTGACGTAGCGCGGGGCAAGGGGGGCGGTGGCGGCTCTGGGCTCTTTTGGCCGTTTCCCTTCAGCCGCCGCCGCCATCTTGGGTTTTGCCGGGCGGGAGGAGGAGCGGCGAGCGGCTGTGTCCTCCCCGCCTTCGTCGACGGCGGTGTCCGCCAGTGCCAGCTTGCGTCCTCTGTTTTCGCGCCCGAAAACGCGCCGTTTTCCCAGACACACGCGTTTCCTAGCCGAAAGTCCTACAACCGCTCCTCCATTGCACCGCTCGACCTTTGCGTTCGCTGCCCTCGGGACACTGGAGACATAGCCGCCCCCTATAATGACGGCGCTTTAATGACAGTTTAAAATTTTTTTTTTTTTCTTTTAAATAAAATTGTTCGAATTTCGGCTTCAGGACGGAAGGGGGTAGCTGGGCTGCCCCGGGGCAGCGCGGGCAGGACGCTCCCTGCTTGCCGAGGCACCGGAGGGGACAAGAGAGGAGCAGCGACCTCTGAAGTTGCGTTGAAAGTACTTGATAAAGACTGAGCAAAAGCAGCCACTGCGGCCGTCAGGTGTGGCACGATCCAGATTTTAATCCAAACGGCTTTCTTTACCTGACTTTGGCCCTAAACGCAACTGATTGGGGGCTGTTTAGTTTGAAAAGGAGGAGGCTGAGGGCAGAGCTCATTGCTGTCTGCAGCTACGCGAAGGGACATTGTGGAGAGGCTGCTGCTGGGCTCTGCTCACAGGTAAATAGTAACAGAACAAGACGGAATGGCCTCAAGCTGAGGCTGGGAAGCTTTAGATTGGGCATTAGGGACAAGTTTATCACGGATAGAGTGGTCAGGGACTGGAATGAGCTGCCCAGGGAGGTGGTGGAGTCCCCCAGCCTGGCTGTGTTTAGGGGTGGTTTGGATGTGGTGCTTGGGGATATGGTTTAAGGTGAATCTTGTAGCAGGGTTCCAGGTTGTGCTTGGTGCTCCTGAGGGGCTGTGCCAGCCTGGGTGTGTCTGTGGTTCCGTGATTTTGGGAAGCAAATGAAGTCGGGCACAGGATGTGGCAGCAGGTGTTTGGGCAGCGTCTTTGCAGAGCTGGCTGAGATCTCCTCAGAGAGAGGTCCAAAGCAGGTTGCTGTCCTCTTCTTGGCCTCTGCCGCCGCAGCACTGTTTGCATGCCGATGCCTTACTGGTTTGACGGTGGCCGTGGTGGTGGGTTTTGGCAGGTGATAACTGCTATAACTTGCTGCCAGGTGAGGCAGGTGGACACTGTTTCCCAACTAACGACGAGCTTTCACCAGACAGGCTTCTCGTGTTTGAGTATAGTCACCACTGTGACTGTCTGTAAGCTCCCTGCTGGCACTTAACAACTTGCTTGCAGGCTGCTTTATGAGGAGGAACATTCACTTGTGTTTTATGCAAACTGCACAGAGCCATGCCCGAATTTGCATTGAATGTACCAGCAAAGGGAGCAATGCCATGAAGATTCCACAGCTGTGCTTTGTTTGGACATAAACACGGACACCTTCAGACCAACTACTGTGGCTACCAGACTAAGTCCCCTGTGCAAGGTTTTGCACTTTGGCCACAACAATCCCAAGCAGTGATACAGGCTGGGGATGGAGTGGTTGGAAAGCAGCCAGGCAGCAGTATGCCCAGGTGGCCAAGAAGGCCAATGGCATCCTGGCCTGGATCAGGAGCAGTGTGGCCAGCAGAAGCAGGGCAGTCCTTCTGCCCCTGTGCTCAGCACTGCTCAGGCCACACCTTGAGTGCTGTGTCCAGTTCTGGGCCCCTCCATTCAAGAGAGATGTTGAGGTGCTGGAAGGTGCCCAGAGAAGGGCAGCAAGGCTGGGGAGGGGCCTGGAGCACAGCCCTGTGAGGAGAGGCTGAGGGAGCTGGGGGTGTGCAACCTGCACAAGAGGAGGCTCAGGACAGAGCTCATTGCTCTCTGCAGCTACCTGAAGGGAGGTTGTAGCCAGCTGGGGTTGGGCTCTGCTGCCAGGCACCCAGGGACAGAACAAGAGGACACAGCCTCAAGCTGTGCCAGGGCAGGTTCAGGCTGGATGTTAGGAGGAAGTTGTTGGCAGAGAGAGTGATTGGCATTGGAATGGGCTGCCCAGGGAGGTGGTGGAGTGCCCATCCCTGGAGGTGTTTAGCAGGAGTCTGGATGAGGCACTGAGTGCCATGGGTTAGTGAATTAGAAGGTGTTAGGTGATAGGTTGGACTCAATTAACTCGAAGGTCTTTTCCAACTTAATTCTGATTCTATGTTCAGGTCAATCCCAGTTCTCAAAAGTTGTTTATCAGGAACTTGCATCTGATAAATCATTGCCTCTTGAAGGTGAATTTTCAGGAATACAAAAGGCATCTTCCACTTCTACAGCTCTTCTGGGATGCAGGTGATTAGAGAAGGTGGAGAGATCAAAAATTGTCAGGAAAACAAAACAGTTTACAAAATAGCTAGTCTTTCTCCATCCCCCACATGTTTTTTTATTCCCCAAACTCACTGTGACATTTGGGACTTGTGAGGAAAACATGCTCAGAGAAAGACCTGCTCCTTCCAGTCTGCCAGAATATTGGGGGGGGGGGGAAGTTGTTATCCAAATTGTTCAAAACAATTTGTTTAATTTTAATTGAAACGAGATAAAGGCTACTGAAAAAAAATGTCAGACGTACCTGCAGAGCAGAGGGGTTGTTAAATTTGTTCTTGCTTCTATAATTTGATCCAGAAAATAGTACCTCTGCATGTAACTAAGAGCACTCACTGGAATGCACACTGCCCTGATCCCACATGTCATTTGGCCTCTTAATGACTGGAAAATTAAGTCTGGGGTTATGGGGATTCCCCTCTGTTAGGCCCTGCATGGTGATAGAGCTCATTTCAGCAGCAGCAGTAGTGTGATTTTCCATGGCACTCATTGAGAAAAGTCAAAGCTATACTGGGAGACACAGCCTCCCAAGTGTCCAGACCAAGTGAGTGACTGCTCAGAGACTTAGGGAGGTCAGAAGAGAGAAGCTGATTTAGTTAAAGGCAGCAGTACAGGTTTGGGCTGCCCTGCTGGAAAGCAGCTCCGTGGAGAAAGCCCTTGGAGTGCTGGTAGAGAGCAAGTTGCAGGGGCAGCAATGTGCCCTTGTGCTAAGAGAGCAAAATGCATCCTGGGGTGCAGCAAGAAAAGTGTGTCCAGCAGGGCTAGGGATGTTCTTCTCCCCCTCTTCTCTGCCCTGTTGAGACCACATCTGGAATACTGTGTCCAGTTTGGGGCTCCCCAGTTCAGGAGAGACAGGAACCTGCTGGAGAGAGTCCAGCAGAGAGCCACAAGGATGAGTGGGGGACTTGAGCATCTCCCTGTGGAGAGAGACTGAGAGCCTTGGGGCTGTTTGGTCTGGAGAGGAGAAGGCTGAGAGGAGATGTGATCAATGCATACAAATATCTGAGGAGTGGGGGGCAAGTGGAGGGGACCAATCTCTTTTGGGTGGTGCAGAGCAGTAAGGAGCAATGGATACAAACTGGGACAGAGAAGGTTTCAGCTCAACATGAGGAGAAACTTCTGTAGAGTGAGGGTGCAGAGCCCTGGAGCAGGCTGCCCAGAGAGGTTGTGGAGTCTCCTGCTCTGGAGACTTTGATATCCCACCTGGGTGCATTCCTGAGTGAGCTACCCTGGGTGACCCTGCCTTGGATCCAGGTTGGACTGGATGCCCTCTGGAGGTGCCTTCCTTGTGAAAACATGAGGATGATAATCTTTCAGACTTCGACCTGCTCTGTGGTTTATCTCCAGGAGATTTCTCAGAGGGTGGAGGCTCTGTTCTACATAGCAAAGGTCCATATCAGGACTGAAAGTGTTAGAAGTATACCACTATGTATTGAGGCTGTGATATTTAGGGGCATTCCTCAATATCAATCCTGACTGGGGGATGACAAGACTGAGAGCAGCCGTGCAGAGAAGGACTTGGGGATGCTGGTGGGCGAGAAGCCGAACAGCAGTCAGCAATGGGCACTGGCAGCCCAGAAGGCCAAGGGCAGCCTGGGCTGCATGCAGAGCAGTGTGGCCAGAGATGGAGAGAGGGGATCCTGCCCCTCTGCTCTGCCCTGCTGAGACCTCACCTGCAGAGCAGTGTCCAGCTATGGAGCCCCCAACACAGGAGAGACATGGACCTGATGGAGTGGGTCTAGAGGAGGGCACAAAGATGATCAGAGAGCTGGAGAACCTCTCCTATGAAGGCAGACTGAAAGAATTTTGGCTGATCAGCCTGGAGAAGAGAAGACTTTCTTCTCTGAGGAAACATTTTAGTGTCCTTAAGAAACATTTTTGCAGAATGCTTTAAGGATTTTGTGTCCCCAAGAAGGTTTTCTTTGTGAATCAGCCTCTTAAAGAACAAGTGGACAAGTTTGTTACATTCTTGACCATGACTTTAGATTTTAATCTGATCAAAATCTTGAGATCTTAAACATTGAGATTTTAATTTTGAGATTTTAATCTGTTTTTGTGAAGGCAAAACCCACACAGTGTCCAAGACCCAATCCAGAAGTTTATGAAAGCCCATTCTGCTCCATCCCTGTTCTTTCCATGGTACCTTTTCCATGTCTTCTAAGCCAACACACACATGTTCATCCCACCTTGACCACCTGCCTCTGTCACCACACGTAGCTCTGCTCACATCCCATGTGCTCTGGGAAGGATGGAAGCAGAAAGCCAGCACATTCTCCAGCAACCACAAGTGACTCAACTCCTTAACTAGTAACAATGACATTTTAATGAAGTCATCTCTCCAATGACCTTCCCCCTGTGTTCTTGGAAAGGATTGACAGAGACAAGGGACTGAGCTATAATCCTGCCCTTTTATGAGTAACCATTTGAAAATAGCTGAGAATCACTTTGGAGCTGTCTACAAACCTCATTGCTGGAGCAACTCTCTTGTGAGGACAGGCTGAGGGAGCTGGGGGTGTGCAGCATGGAGAAGAGAAGGCTCCAGGGGGGGACCTTAGAGCTGCCTTCCAGTGGCTAAAGGCTTCCTGCAGGAAGGCTGCAGAGAGACTTTTGCTGAGGGCGTCTAGAGACAGGCCAAGGGGGAATGGTTTGGAGCAGGGTTAGAGTGGAGCTGAGGAAGAAGTTGTTGAGCATGAGGGTGCCGGAAGTGTGGCACTGGCTGCCCAGGGAGTCCTGCCTCCTGCCTGAGGGTGTTGCAGGCCAGGTTCAAGGTCTTGAGCAATTGAGTCTAGTTGAGAGGTGTCCCTGCCCGTGGCAGGGAGGTTGGGATAGATGATCTCTGAGGTCCCTTCAACCTGAGCCATTCTGTGATTCTGTGATCATGATTCTCTGAGTCACCAGATCTGTCAGACCTTTCTGGTGTGCATCATTTCCCCACTGTGTACCTTTGTAGGAAACATCTTCACTGTGACTAAATTATGTATGTTTGGAAGAAGACTGTCCTGGAACAGCCTTTCATCAGCAGTTCTGATCTGCTATCATCTGAAGAATAATTTATAGTGTGACTTCAGTCAAGACATAACCAGAGATTAATCAAATGCTTCTAACTGTGGTCTAATTCATCTGGTTAGCTCTCAGAGGAGCCATTACCAGGCTACCTTCAAACTGTGTTGATTTCACCTCAGATCTGCAGTGCAAATCCCCCAAGGTTTGGAAGGGCAACAGACCAGCTCCCCTCTGAATTGCTGATCTTGTGGCATTGGGCTGTCTGTAAAAACCCAACCAGGTACTTTGATTCTAAAGTACTTTCTCCTAGAGGGGAATGTTTTGGACAAATGTGGGTGCCTAGAATGTGAGAAATTATACACCTGATGCAAACTCTTTTGGCAGACAGTGTTCACATCATCACAGAACAAAGCTCTGCAGCTTCTTACACCTTTGCATAACTATCAGAGTGGAAAATAAGAGTAAAGCAAATAGGAGGATGTGAATTAGGTTCTACTCACCTTCCGGTCCTTCAAGCAACAACAGGAAAGGTACCAACAGCTGCCTCAACCTCTCATTAACAAGTGGTTCTAAACTACTTGCTCCTGGCACCTGAACATAGAGTAGCTTGAGGTGGTTATACCTTGTGTAGGATTTGAGCTGCCTGGTGATGTGCGAGTGCTAGACAGGAGATGTCATTTGGCAAGGAGGATTTTTTCTCCACAAGTTTCCAGTTGATGTGAGGAGCAGATTTTGTCACTTTTCAAAGTTTCTGCTGTGTGGGCATCGTGCTCAGGCTCATGCAAACTCCAGCTTGCTGTGCAGCTGTGTCATAGAGAGGCCAATCTGACTTCAGAGGTCATTTGGATCTTGGAAAAATAAGGGGAAAGAAAATGCAGAACGTGTATGTTTGAAATGGCTGTTAGCCACCAACCACAGAATCCCAGCATGGTGGGGGCTGGAAGGGACCTCTGCAGATCACCCAGTCCAACCCACTGCCAGAGCAGGGCACCCACAGCAGCTTGCCCAGCAGCACAGTGCCCAGGGGGAGTTGGAAGCTCTCCACACAAGGAGACTCCACAGCCTCTCTGGGCAGCCTGCTCCAGGCCTCCAGCACCCTCACAACAAACAACTTTCTCCTCCTGCTCAGATAGAACCTCCTGGCTGCCAGTTTGTGCCCTTTGCCCCTTGTGCTGTCCCTGGGCACCACTGAGCAGAGCCTGGCCCCAGCCTCTTGCCCCCCACAGCTCCTTTAGCTCTTGCTGAGCATTGCAGAGCTGCCCTCTGGGGCTGCTCTTCTGCAGGCTCTCAGCCTCAGGGCTCTCAGCCTTTGCTCCTCACAGAGCTGCTCCAGGCCCCTCAGCAGCTTTGTAGCCTCCCCTAAACTCTCTCCATTAGTTCTTTGTCTCTTTTGTACTGGGGAGCCCAGAACTGGACCCAGGACTCCAGCTGTGGCCTCACTAGGGCAGAGTAGAGAAGGTGGAGAACCTCCCTTGGCCTGCTTCTCACTGCTGTCCCTTCCCTATGTGTACACAGATTGATTTGGGTTATAAATACTTTACAGACATGGAACATATTTATCATTAGTCAACTTTGCACTCAATTATGAAATCAGAAAATGTGTCATTATCAAGTTCTCAAAAATCCCCTCCAAGGAGTAATGTAGAATGATCTGATGTTTTTCACTCAGCTACTTTGCCCTAAGCACACATCTAGGTAAAAGGAGTTACTGGAAATGGTTTTTCAGAGCCAGCAAACTTCTCCCCCAGTACTGAAATTCTGTAAGACACAAAATATTATGTAAAGCTGAGAAGATTTGTGTTGCACATAGGAAGACTCTCATTAATCCTGGGCTTTATCAAAATGGAATAGCTGGTATTAACCAAAAAAAGCAGACTCCTGGACTGCTGGTAGGGTATTTAGTGATAATCTTTCATCTGGTGTGCAGACACAGCCATTGTGTCCCTTTTAGAGCATCTCCAAGTCTGCAGTTGCCTCTGTTTTAGGGCTCAGCTCCAGCAGTTGCTTTATCACCTGACGACCTTTCTCCAGCAGTGAGGGGGATTGGGAAAAGGAGAGAAGATCTGAAATGAAAATGGGTTTAATGAAACAACAAAACTGACAGCAGTGCCAGCATGGGGTAAATGAGATAAAATTCGGCCCAGCCAAGGGACCCCAGCCACTCAACAATCCTCGAGAGCAGGAGAAGGAAGAGGAGCAGGATCAGGAGGAACTCAGGCAAAATCAGGACAGGAAAAGGAGAAGGAGCAGGGTCAGGAGGAAGTCAGGCAAGATCATAGCAGGAAAAGGAAGAGGAGCAGGGTCAGAAGGAGCTCAGGCAGAAGCAGAGCCAACAGGAAGCTCCATTCTCCTCAGCAACCTTCCCCTTTATACTGAGCATGACATTTCTGGTCTAGGATGCACCTGTAGCCAACTGCAGTCAGCTGTCCTGGCTGACTCCAAGCTACTCATGGCCTGCAGCCCATGGCTGGCCCAGACAGGACAGGAATCCAACTGCATTTGCTGGACAATCAATACTTAAACTTGAACTGGGGTCTGCTGTGAATACTGCATCAGATGAAAAGGACACAAAGAACTCACAAATGGTAAGGATACAAAACTGAGCTTCAAAGAACAGGGACTTGAGCTTCAAAGAGACACTATTACAAAAAGTAAACTCCAAAAGACTGAATAAGACCAATCCAAGCAAAGCACCAGGGTGTTCTTGGGCTCCATGGAGCATCTCAAGTTCTTTTGCACCCCTTTTGACTTCTCCCTGCAGTGCACTGCTGTAGCTCCTGCCCATGAACAGCCTTCTCTAGCAGGAGCTGGAGCTGCTGGCAGAGGGAGCAGGCAGGTGGAGGCAAAATGATCCCAGAGGTCAGCGTAGGGCCCTCAGCAGGAGCTGCTGCAGACCTCACAACATGATGCAACAAGTCCTAAGCAGCAGGTGCCACATGTGCATTAGTGAGGCTGGGGAGACACTGGCACAGGTTGCCCAGGGAGGTCATGAGGGCCTCCTTCCTGGAGGTGGTCAAGGCCAGGTTGGATGTGGCCTTGGGCAACCTGGGCTAGTGGAAGGCGTCCTTGCCCATGGCAAGGGGTCAGAACTGGGTGATCCTGAAGGATCCAACCCAAACCATTCTTTGTGAATCTCAGACCTGCCCACTGAAAGAGCAGTCACTAGAGGCTGTGTCAGGGGGCAGAACTCCAAGACACACTGTTGCAGAAGAGCACATTGGGCACCCCATGGTCTCTGGGTGTGCAGATTTAATAATTCAAAGACACATTTAAGGTCATGAAAGTGCTAAACTCTTTTCTAGGATTAAACAGGAAAGGAAGCAGTGCTTGGGGAGGGGATTTTTGTTTGGTTTGAAGCTTATCAGACTCACCTCGTCTGTTGCTGTTGCCTAAATACTAATACTCACAAGTGAAAGCAAAAGAAACAAAAAACCCCAAACAAAAGCAAGCCAGACAAAAACATGAAGGAGCTACAACCTTTGAGACTTTGCATTTTAGTGCAGTGCTTGTTTTTCCTTCAGCCTCTGAATTTTTTTCTCTACTTTCTTGTTTTGCCTATTTGAGCTCTTTGAGCCTTGGTATTTTTTCCTGTCTCAGAAAATGTTCAACACAAAGTTAAAACTCCTTCCTGAACAAAGGCTTCTTAACCTGATCCTTAATTACTGCCTCAGATATGCTTTGCCCCAGTGATGTGCCACTTTGTATTAAAAGCTGGACACTGACTATCTGCAGCATCTGCAGCAGATCCTCCTGTCCCTGCTGACATTTCCTTTACTCTCTCTGTTGTCTGGAGGCATCTGCAATCAGCAGCATGATGGACCAGGCACTGATGATACATCTGGCATGGATGCACATCACCAGGCCTTGATCAANCAGTATGCCCAGGTGGCCAAGAAGGCCAATGGCATCCTGGCCTGGATCAGGAGCAGTGTGGCCAGCAGAAGCAGGGCAGTCCTTCTGCCCCTGTGCTCAGCACTGCTCAGGCCACACCTTGAGTGCTGTGTCCAGTTCTGGGCCCCTCCATTCAAGAGAGATGTTGAGGTGCTGGAAGGTGCCCAGAGAAGGGCAGCAAGGCTGGGGAGAGACCTGGAGCACAGCCTGTGAGGAGAGGCTGAGGGAGCTGGGGGTGTGCATCCTGCACAAGAGGAGGCTCAGGACAGAGCTCATTGCTCTCTGCAGCTACCTGAAGGGAGGTTGTAGCCAGCTGGGGTTGGGCTCTGCTGCCAGGCACCCAGGGACAGAACAAGAGGACACAGCCTCAAGCTGCGCCAGGGCAGGTTCAGGCTGGGTGTTAGGAGGAAGTTGTTGGCAGAGAGAGTGATTGGCATTGGAATGGGCTGCCCAGGGAGGTGGTGGAGTGCCCATCCCTGGAGGTGTTTAGCAGGAGTCTGGATGAGGCACTGAGTGCCATGGGTTAGTGAATTAGAAGGTGTTTGGTGGTAGGTTGAACTCTATGGTCTTGGAGGTCTTTTCCAACCTCGTTAATTCTGTGATTCTGTGAATGTCTTTTGAGGTAGGAGGACCTATTTGTACTGCTCTCTGCTTGGATGCATTCTGAACTCTTACAACCAGCTTTCTGCCCTGCTTTCCTCCTCACTTGGAGAAAAAAAAATGTTTTAAATATTTTCAGGTAATGTTTCAACTTGTTTTCCACATTGCTATCCTAACCAACTGGCTTAAAGTTGTTTTTGGATGGAAATTTGCTGAAGTCCTTTGGATGACAGCAGGAAAAAAAGGGTTTAGCCCAGAAATGCTTCCAGAGCTTTGCTATCTTTTGGCTTTGTTCACTCTCACTAAGGGGTCATTCTATGCAGTGGGATGCTTCTGTTGTGCTCCAAAGCTGCAGAGTTCTGTGCATGTGTCCCTTTAATTTTCCTGTGTCCATTTGTAACCTCTGGTACTTTGTATTTTGACATTTCTGTGTGTGTTTAGAAAACAAATTATGCATTTACCCTCAGAAAAAAAAATAGTCTTTAGCTGGAATGGTATTTAAAAACTCACAGTCTAGCATCACATCTTCTTAGAGCAATGAACTGCCCAGAAGTGAAAAAGCAAATCAGCTTAAAATAGCCTAAAATGTAGCAAACCTAGCAGGAGTCGATGCCTTTCCATTTATAACACACCCATCGTGCTGTGCAAGCCACTAAAATTACCCAGAGATCTTCTGCCTCTTGGTTTCAGCAACCCTGTCAGATGTTAATGAAGCCAAAGGCCTGCTGATGTCACCAGGTCAATTTAGTGCTCTCACTCATTTAACACCATCCCTCTCCAGCCTTGTCTCCTGCCCTTATTTACAGCCCCAGTTCCACAGATGCCTTGAGGATCTCCTCCCCCAAGGCCTGTTTCCATCTGAAGCAGGGCACAATGAGCCCTCTTTGTTGTTGTTTGCTGGGTAAAGACCTCTAGAGCTTTTTCTGTTTCCAGTTTTGTGGAGGCTACCATGCCATTAGCCAGCAGAGGCTGCAAAACACATCCCCAGACAGTGCAAATTAAAGGTGGTTCCTCTGGCTTCAGATTCACATGGGCTTGAGCATCTGCTGCTGCGATTGGAACATAAACCCTGGGCTCCCACATGCCTGCAGACACTAAGCAGGAGGCAGTCCTCTGCACATTTATGATCAGAGCTTCAAAGCTGTCTCTGGAATAGCACAGCAGCCTACTGCTCCTCTCACTTATTCTGCTTTAATGGAACTTTTTATGTAATATAACCTTGTATTTGGGCATCAAAAAGCAGATTGGATCAGGCCTCTTGCAGACAAATTTATACACTGCAGAACGACTGCTGCCAAAAATGTTTCTTGGTGCTGGACCTGGTTTTGCTCACAGAATCCATCACAGACTCATAGAACTGGTTTTGTTGCAAAAGCCCTTTCAGATCATCCAGTCCAACCATTCTGTAACTCTGCCATAGCTGGGCCTAAACCATGTCCCTCAGCACCACATCTCTGCCTCTTTCAGACTCCTCCAGGGATGGGGATTTGACCACCTTCTTGGGCAGGCTGTTACAATGTTTGAGAGCAAATTCGGGGAAGAAGGTTTTCTCAACCAAAACTTCCCCTGGTGCAACTTGGGGCCATTTCCTCTTGTCCTATCACTTGTTCCTTTGGGGAAGAGACCAACCCCCACTCGCCTCCAGTGTCCCTTCAGGGAGCTGTAGCGAGCCAGGTGGTCTCCCCTCAGCCTCCTTTTCTGCAGGGTGAACAAGCCCAGTTCCTTCAGCTGCTCCTGACTACTGCTCCTCACCAGCTCTCTTCTTGAGACCCTTCACCAGCTTCATTGCCCTTGTCTGGAGCTTCTTCAGCACTTCCATGTCCTCCTTTTAGTGAGAACAGCAGTACAGCCCCAGAAGAACAGTAAGCACAGAAGGTTCCAGCTCAACACAAGGGCAACTTCTTTACTGTAAGGGTCCCAGAGCCCTGGCACAGGCTGCCCAGAGAGGTTGTGGAGTCTCCTCCTCTGGAGACTTTCACTGCCTGTTGGATGTGTTCTGTGTGCCCTGAGCTGGATTGTCTGGTCCTGCTCTGGCAGGGGGATTGCACTGGCTGATCTCTTTGGTCCCTTCCAACCTCTAACATCCTGTGATCCTGTGATCCTGTGAACATGAACCAATCATGAACCAGCAGATTGTGGACCTGCACTTTCCTGCTTTTGTCCTGCTGCTTTCTGCCTTTCAAACAGAACAATCCCTGTTACAGGCAAGGAAAGAAAATGTCATTTGGGTCAACAGTAAGAGGATGGTTAGTGACAGGAGTCATTTCAGTGTTCTTTGAAACACTGGGGCTACATTAGATGATCTCCAGAGTTCCCTTCCAATCTGGGATTCCGGGATTCAGAGATGTGTTGTCTCCATGCTAAACCAATTCCCTTTAAGGAGCCCCTAAGAGCAAGCTCACCTTCTGGTAGCACCTCTGATAGTGAGACAATGGCAGAGAATGTGGCAGCTGCATGCTTTGGGTGAGTTCCTCACTGTTTCATGAAGGAAAGGTAAAGTCCAGCATTCTGCATTCTGTTCCACTTGACTGTCTGCAGAAGGGGAAGTTGTTTGCCCTCACATCCTCACTTCCTCACATTTTCAGATGGAAGCATGATCCTCAGAGGTGCACTTCAGAAGTGAATACATACAATAAGAGAACCATAAATGGTTTGGTTTAGGAAGGACCTTAAAGATCATCAAGTTCCAAATCCCCCTGCCATGGGTAGGGACACCTATCAACAAGACTCAGCTGCTCAAGGCCTCATCCAACCTGGCTTTGAGCAATTTGAGCCTCGGATCCTCCACAACCTCTTTGTGAAACCTGTTCCAGTGTCTCTCCACCTTCCTGGTGGAGAATTTCAAGGAGCTTAGATAACTGAGCATCAGGTAATTGGTGTTTGCCATTGTGCACAGAAACACCAAAGCCAGAGAGGTTCTGGGAGGATCTAAAATTCAAGCTCTCCTATTTCTGGCTGTTGAGGCTGCCAGGGAGCAGAGTTTAGTCTACAAAATGGCATCAAATCCAAGATGCAGCTTCTCTGTCACAAAAATGTAAATGTCCAGCTGCAGATTGCTATTGTCAGGGCTGCCTTTCAGGCTCCTTTTGCAAGGAAACTGGAATACAAAACTGAATAAGGACTTCCCAAAGGCTGGAGGCTGAATGTTGAGGAGAGAAGTGAAAATATCCTCAGTGTGCACATCTCTTTGTTAGGCTGTAATGAAGGAAATGAGTGCTTCTGAGCAGCAGCACTAACGAGGCCCATTCTCCTCAGCAGTCCTGATTGAGCACTCCTGCATTTTCTGGTGGCTGCTAAAGGGCAGTATTTCCCTTTCAGCTTTTCTTTTGAGGAGGAAGAATGGCCACATAATTTTCCTGCAATATCTGATGTTTTGGTAGCTTCAGGAACTCTCTGCCTCTGCTAACTCACCTATACCAACCCTATCTTGTGAGGTTCATTGCTTCTTTTGATATTAAAATCGCCTTTTGGTTAATCAGTATTCACAGGGTCACAGGATGCTAGGGGTTGGAAGGGACCTCTGGAGATCTTCAACTCCAACCCTCCCTGCCAGGGCAGTATTCAGGATTCAGGGCACTTATAAATCACTACAAATTAAGGTGAAGAAAGAAATGCCATTCATGGCAATTCCAGTTTAGGAACACATCATTGTAATGTCAGAAACTACAGAAGAGCTTTTGTGCTGTCTCCACTGTGATGGTCTGAGCCTGGGAAGCAGATAAAGTGGGATTTTTTGTAATGTTCCTGCAGGTGCTACAAGGGTCCACCTGTTTGCCAGTTCCACCCCTGCCCCACTTACTTCTTCACACCAGCATTATTCTCAGAGGCCCAGTATGGTAGGAGTTGGAAGGGTCCCCTGCAGATCATCCAGTCCAACCCCCCTGCTAAAGCAGGGCACCCACAGCAGCCTGTCCAGCAGCACAGTGTCCAGGGGATGTTTGGAATCTCTCCAGACAAGGAGACTCCACAGCCTCTCTGGGCAGCCTGCTCCAGGCCTCCAGCACCCTCACACCAAACGACTTTCTCCTCCTGCTCAGATGGAACCTCCTGGCTGCCAGTTTGTGCCCTTTGCCCCTTGTGCTGTCCCTGGGCACCACTGAGCAGAGCCTGGCCCCAGCCTCTTGCCCCCCACAGCTCCTTTAGCTCTTGCTGAGCATTGCTCAGCTGCCCTCTGGGGCTGCTCTTCTGCAGGCTCTCAGCCCCAGGGCTCTCAGCCTTTGCTCCTCACAGAGCTGCTCCAGGCCCCTCAGCAGCTTTGCAGCCTCCCCTGCACTCTCTCCAGCAGTTCTTTGTCTCTCTTGAACTGAAGAGCCCAGAACTGGACACAATTTTCATCTTAATATGGAATGGACACAAATGTGAATGTTCCCTCGAGTGCAGAAGTTTTCATTTAACAAACAATTCAGGTCTGTAGATACTTCATGTTTGAATTTAAGTGCCATCAATGTCATAATTAGCCAGCTTTTGATTTTTAGCTGTGTGGGTTAAACCTCTCAGAACAGGGAGTCCTGCAGCTGGTGGTGTCACAGCAGATAGTTTCCCTTGCCGTGCCCTGCAGTATATCTTCTGCACCACAAGATGTCCCAGTGAGGAAATGCTCAACTTGGTACCAGTGGTTTTAGATTATCACTCAATGTAAGCATGGATTTGGCTTGGGTTTTCCCGAACTCCTTAGACAGGGGGTTCTTAGCAGTACTGGGGACAGAAAAGTTACAAGGAGTGACAGCACCAGGGGAAACAGGTAAAAACTGGCAGCCAGGAGGTTCCACTTGAGCAGGAGGAGAAAGTTGTTTGGTGTGAGGTTGCTGAAGGCCTGGAGCAGGCTGCCCAGAGAGGCTGTGGAGTCTCCTTGTCTGGAGAGATTCCAACTCTCCCGGGGCACTGTGCTGCTGGGCAAGCTGCTGTGGGTGCCCTGCTTTAGCAGATAATCATGGAGTGGATGATCTGCAGAGGTCCCTTCCAGCCCCTACCATGCTGAGATTCTGAGACTTTTTGATCTGGGAAGCCACAATGCTGTGTCCTGTTTCCCCTCAAGGAGGTTCTGCTCTGGGACGTTTGGATGTGACACTTTATAAGGTGACAAACACAGGGCACAAGGAGCTGTCCTTGTGGCCATTCACTGGGCTGTAGCTTCATGATGAACATTCTGAGTTCTGAAGCAGCCATCACAGAGCTCATTGAACATAGCTCTTGTGGGAGGAAATGCTTCTGGAAGGGAAGGTGTGGAGCAGCAGAAGAAACCCTTGCAGATTTGGATAGTAACACTCCCTCCTTTGCCTGGCATACGGCTGAATCCTCTGCAGACTCAGAGGGCAGTGCAGGGGCTGGGGGAGGCAGGACAAGGCTTTTCCAGGGTCAGGTATTGCAGAGCTGGGTGAGGCACTCAGAGTGTCTCAGTGGCCACCTCCTCCTCATTTCTGAGGGGTTAACTGAAGCAGCTAAAGGAAAGACTTTCATATATCAAACAAGCTCTAAGCCTGCTCCAAAGGGAGACAATACTTTGAAGTGCTGGATGCACATTAAGCTGCTTTAAAGCAGGCTTTCTTCCCAAAGCAAATGACCCAAGCTCAGTTCCATGCTGCTCCAATTAGCCTTCTTCCATTTATAATTAGCTCAAGTATTCCTCTCCAGCACAGGCAGAAGGATTCTGGATGTATCAGATCACACAGGCTAGATTATACAAGTCTCTAATTTGGGATGTAAACTCTTGAGGGTGGAGGCCCCACTCACAAAGCTCACACCATGCTGCAGGGACAATTTGCAAATGTTAATGAATGAAAAAGTGACAAGCCCAAGCACACCTCTTCTGGACCTGTGTGGTGTGAGCAAACTGTACCTTAGCTTCTCTTGGAGCTTCCACAGTATTCTGTCCTTGAGCTGTGATCAGTGTTCTTGTGCCTTTCTCCCTCACCCATGTCCAGCACCAAGCTGGATTACAGACTCACAGCATCACAGAATGTTAGAGGGTGGAAGGCACCTCTGGAGATCATCCAGTCCAACCTCCCTGCCAAGGCAGAGTCACCTTGAGCAGGTCACACAGGAACATGTCTAGGTGGGTTTGGAATGTCTCCAGAGATGAACACTCCACCACCTCTCTGGGCAGCCTACTCCCTCCTCATGTTCAGGTGGAACTTCTCATCCACTTTGTGGCCTGTCACTGGGCACCACTGAACAAAGCCTGGTCCCACCCCCCTGCCACTCACCCTTCAAGTATTGATCAGCACTGATGAGGCCTCCCCCCACCAGGCTGCTCTCCAGACTAACCAGTCCCAATTCTCTCAGTTTTGCCCCATCAGAGCTGTCCCAGTCCAGTCAGCATCTTTGTAGCCCTTTGCTGTACCCTCTCCAGCAAGTCCCTGCTCTTCCTGAACTGGGGAGCTCAGAACTGGACACAGGACACCAGCTGTGGCCTCAGCAAGGCAGAGTTGAGGGAGAGAAGAATCTTTCTCAACCTGCTGGCCACACTCTTCTTGCTGCACCCGAGGATGCCATTGTCCTTCTTGGCCACAAGGACACATTGGTGGCTCATGGTCACCCTGTTGTCCACCAGCATTCCCAGGTCCTTTTTGCCAGAGCTGTTCTCCAACAGATCAGCCCCCAAGCTGCAGTGATGCATGAGGTTGTTTTTCCCCAGGTGCAGGACTTCACACTTCGTGCATTTCATTAGATTTCTCCCTGCCCGGCAGAGGACACCCAGAGGCAGCTCCCCTCAGCCTCTGTACCCACTCCCCACCTACACACTTAGTGGGGCTTGCACAGCAGTTTTCTCTCTCTCTGTCCTTCACCAGTCACCAGAATGGTGATGCCTGTTTTGGTGCTCTTTTCATTAGCTCTTCACTGAGTGGTTTGTGCTTCCTCCCACCCTGCTCCTTGCACCTGGAATTACCTAAACACCCTGCAAGTGTTTGCTTTCAGAACCTCCCTTCAAAAATTCCTTTCCCACAAGCATGCAACAGTCCTGACTGGATGCTTTTAGGGGTTTACAACGTGGCTCCAGCCCATATCTTTTGATGAGTTTTCCTTTATTATTTCCTTGTTCTCCCCATATTTATTCCTCTGTTCCCCTTTAGCCTTGGAATGTGCTTTCTCTGTACTGCGTGATTGATGAGTTGCTGGACCTTATACTACTGCTAGAAATAGGCAGTATCTGGTGGAATATCTGCTAAAAGAAGTGATTTGGGGAGTTGAACTAAAGCAAAGCTCTGAAACCTGAGCTGTGTCTATTCTGTTCTTCCTTTTTAGCACACAGAGCTGAGAACTGCAGCAGCAACCTCACTGATCCCAAGGCTAATCTCCCTTACAACTGTCCTTGGCTGTTAAAGGATAACTCTGCTCTAATCAATAATTTTCAGTGACTTATCTAGAGTGTGCACATTACTCACTGAAGAATTCTGGTCTCTCAGCCCTTCCTCACTCAGTTCTTAGATCCAAAAGGTTCTGGTTTAGTTTAGGCCTGTCACAGATGCAGGAGAAAATCTCTCACGCCAATAGGATGCGAAACAGAATGGAAAGGTGTTCTGGAAACAGCTTAATTACTAGAAGATAACTGACCAACAGTCTTCTCGTGGGCTGGGTCTCTGCCAGGCCTCCAGTGCTGGAGGTGCTGCCATTTCACGTGTCCCACACACAGAGGGATGGCTTTGGACTAAATTCCTGTGGCTTTGCCTTTGCTGAGAATTTACCATATAAGATTCAATGTATCTAGAATGAGTATCTCTGCTCATGAGATGAATGGAGAAGAGAAGGCTGTAGGGAGACCTTAAAGATGTACTTCAGTATCTGAGAGGACCTACAGCCATGCTGGGGAGGGACTGTTCAGAAAGGCCTGTGGGGATAGGACAAGAGGCAAAGGTTTGAAACTGGAGCAGCAGAGGAGATTTAGGTTGGACATCAGGGGGAAGCTCTGCACAGTGAGGGTGGGGAGACACTGGCACAGCTTATCTGGTGATGTGGTTGAGGCCTCATCCCTGGAGACGTTCAGGATCAGACTTGCTGTGGCCCTGGGCAGCCTGCTCCAGCTGGAGGTGTCCCTGCTGCCTGCAGGGGGTTGGAGAAGATGACCTTGGAGGTTCCTTTTGAGCCAAGTGCAATCTGTGATCTGTGAATGCTTACCTACTCATCAGTTATTTCACAGGGCTCCAGCATGCTGGGGGCTGGAAGGAAGCTCTGGAGATCACCCAGCCCAACCCCACTACTCCAGCAGGGCACCCACAGCAGCTTGCCCAGCACCACAGTGCCCAGGGGGGATTGGAATCTCTCCACACAAGGAGACTCCACAGCCTCTCTGGGCAGCCTGCTCCAGGCCTCCAGCACCCTCACAACAAACAACTTCCTCCTCTTGCTCAGATGGAACCTCCTGGCTTCCCATTTGTGCCCATTGCCCCTTGTGCTGTCCCTGGGCACCACTGAGCAGAGCCTGGCCCCAGCCTCTTGCCCCCCACAGCTCCTTTAGCTCTTGCTGAGCATTGCTCAGCTGCCCTCTGGGGCTGCTCTTCTGCAGGCTCTCAGCCCCAGGGCTCTCAGCCTTTGCTCCTCACAGAGCTGCTCCAGGCCCCTCAGCAGCTTTGCAGCCTCCCCTGCACTCTCTCCAGCAGTTCTTTGTCTCTCTTGAACTGGAGAGCCCAGAACTGAACACAGTCACTCCCCTTTGTGTTTCACCATCTCAGATATGCACCCTTCAGGGTTGGATGGAAACATCAGCAGACACAAACAGGCACAGGAAGCCTTCTCAAAGCACTCTGGACCCCTCAAGAATCATAAAACTGTTTGTTTTTTTTTTAGTGAGTAAAGTAAATAAATTCTCAATAATGAAACAAGACTTGTGCAGGAAGAACTTCTGCTCACGATCCTCTGGGCTGTATTTTTAGCAGCGGCAGGATTCCGCTTTGCTGTGCTCTGAAACACAAAGACAAGTTCTGCTCATTACATTGCTCAGCCAAGCGATCAGAAGATCTCAGTTTACAGCAGGATGAAGCTGTAAAAAAGCTTCTGTAACTTCCTTGCTCTTGATTTCACCACACAGCATCTGTTGGGATGAGATTGGACACCAGGCAATTCCCAGCAGGGGCCAGACAGTCTCCTGCCCGAGAGCAGAAGGTGCAGATGCTGTGGTGAGTGGTCATAGACTCATAGAATGGTTTGGGTTGGAAGGGACCTTAAAGCTCTTCCAGTTCCACCCCCCTGCCATGGGCAGACACCTCCCACCAGCCCAGGTCACTCAAGGCCTCATCCAGCCTGGCCTTGAATGCTTCCAGACAGGGAGCATCTGTGACTTCCTGGGGCAACCTGTTCCAGTGTCTCACACCCCTCACTGGAAAGAATTTGTTTCTAATCCCCCCTCTTCAAGCTCAAAGCCACTGTCCCTCATCCTGGCACTTCAAGCCTTTTCTTCTCCAGGCTCAACAGCCCCAACTCTTCCAGCCTGTCCCCAGAGCAGAGGTTCTCCAGGTCTCTGATCATCTTGGTGGCCTCCACTGGTCCCCCTCTGGCAGCAACATGTCCTTCTTGTGCTGGGGGCCCCAGAACTGGAGGCAGTGCTGCAGGTGGGGTCTGAGCAGAGCAGAGAGGCAGAATCCCCTCCCTGTGCTGCTGCTCTCCCTGCTTTGGATGCAGCCAGCACACAGCTGCCCAGTGACCATTGCCCCCTCATGCTGTTTTTCACCAGCTGACACCCCCAAGTCCTTCTCCTCCAGACTGCTCTCCAGTCCTGCAGAGTTCCTGCTCCCTGCTGCCATGGACCCTCCTCCAGAGCAAACCTCAGCCTGCTTGTGAGGTCCCATCCCCAACAGGCTGAGCAGTCAGGGAGATTCTCCACTCCAGGTTTGGAAAGGAAA
This sequence comes from Semnornis frantzii, assembly GCA_013399775.1. Lineage (NCBI taxonomy): Eukaryota > Metazoa > Chordata > Aves > Piciformes > Ramphastidae > Semnornis > Semnornis frantzii. The sequence goes on along the minus strand of VWYK01090943.1, from coordinate 27,498 downwards.
TGTTAAGCAGTGGATTCTCTTTCTCCTCATCCTCCAGAAGCCCCCAGGTGCATTATTTACTCAGGCAGCAGAGAAAAAGACCAACCAGCTCCAGGGGCAGAGGTGCTCATTAACTCCAGGCTCTGTGGATTTCTGTCCTCTTGCAGAATCTCCTGTGGCTAAAATGAAACGTTTATCTCCTGAGGGATTAGTCTTCTGTACCTATCAGGCTTGCCTTGACTGGGGGCTCCAGGATGGTCACTTTTCCCTATTAGACTTCCAGGCCCATAATTGCTTTAAGAACCCTGTGCCTCTAGAAACTTGATTGATACTTATTTTAAAGCTCCTTCAGAAAGGTGAGGGTCTCCATGGCACAGGAAAAAATCTCTCCAGGAAACCAAGTTCTTATTGCAGACCAGGTTTTAAATATTTCATGTTCTGCAAAGTGAATGGAAGAGAGATTTTTTTTTTTTTTTTTAACCTCCTCTGAAGCATAATGGAAAAGATTTTCTTCAGGTCAGGGTGAAGATCATCTAGTCTGGTTTGATAAGGTCATGGAGTTCAACAAAGCCAAGGACAAGGTCCTGCACCTGAGTTAGAACATTTCCAACCACAAATCCAGGCTGGGGATGGGTGTGGGGGAATGACTGGAAAGCAGCCCTATGGAGAAGGGCTTTGGAATGCTGGGGATGCAGTGCTGGAGATAAGCCAGCACTGAGTGCTGCCAGCCCAGCCCCAGCCTGTCCTGGGCTGATCCCCAGCAGTGTGGGCAGCAGGGGCAGGGAGGGGGTTCTGCCCCTCTGCTCTACTGAGACCCTTCCTGCAGTGCTGGGGCAGCTCTGGAGTCCTCAGCACAGCACAGACAGGGACCTGTTGGAGCAGGGCCAGAGGAGGCCACAGCACTGCTGGCAGGGCTGGAAGGGCTCTGCTGGTAGGCCAGGCTGAGAGAGTTGGGCTTGGGCAGCCTGGAGAGGAGAAGGCTCCAGGGACACCTTGCAGCATCCTGCCAGGATTTGAAGGGGGCTACAGGAGAGCTGGGGAGGGAATTTAGACAAAGGGATGTAGCCACAGGATGAGAGGTGATGGCTTCAGACTGGAAGCAGCTGGATTTAGATGAGACATGAGGAGGAAATTCTTCCCCATCAGGTTGGTGAGGCACTGGAACAGGTTGCCCAGAGAAGCTGTGGAGGCTCCAAGGCTGGAAGTGTTGAAAGCCAGGTTGGATGGGACCTTGTGCAAGCTGCTCTGGTAGGAGGTGATTGTGCTCATGGCAGGGGGATTGGAAGCAGATAATCTTTAAGGTCCCTTCCAACCCAAACCCCTCTGTGATTTTACAGTTAGGATAACTGGGAGAAGGGCCTATGTGCCTGAAACTTATTATCTTCCTTAGCTTTAGGAGCTGGTCTATTCCACTACTTTATTTCTCCTTTCAGAACTCACTGATTACAGACCCTGGTCCACTCTTACTAGGTCTCTCTAAGGCCAGTGAACCTGCTTCAGTTTTACAGCAGTTGGAGAATTCAGTCTGAACCTACTCATGCACATGCTGATGAAGTTATTGATCTGAAATATGACATTTTAATATACAGAATTGTTTGATATAGAAAACTAATGTTGCAGAATTAATAATATTTTTGGGGGGGGGAGGGGGAGCAGGGGGGCAGAAGATATTTTCTATTGAGTCTAAATCCATAGGAGAGGTGATCAGAGGGCTGCAGCACCTTTCCTATGGAGACAAACTGAGAGAGTTGAGATTGTTCAGTCTGGAGAGGAGAAGGCTCCCAGGAGACCTTATTGTGGCCTGCCAGCATCTGAAGTAAGTGGGCTACAGGAAAGGTGGGGAGGGACTTTGTAGGGTGTCAGGTAGTGATAGGACTGGAGGGAATGGAGCAAAACTCTCAGTGGGCAGATTCAGATTGGATGTTAGGAAGAAGTTCTTCAGCATGAGGGTGGTGAGAGCCTGGCAGGGGTTGCCCAGGGAGGTGGTGGAAGCCTCATCCCTGGAGGTGTTTAAGGCCAGGCTGGATGTGGAGAGCAGCCTGATCTAGTGTTAGGAGTTCCAACCCCATGGCAGGGGGATTGGAACTAGATGATCCTCGAGGTCCCTTCCATCCCTGACAGTTCTGTGATTCTGTGATTGCAGATCCCCAGCCCAGGCCATGACAAGTCTAAAGAGTCTCCTTTCAGAGATGCAGTCTCAACATGAGTCAGGATTTCACCCACGGGAACTGCTGTCAGTATTAATAACAGCTGCTCTTGAGAAACCTTCCTTTACTCTTTCAGCAAATTCACCTGATGATTTTTGTGTGTGTGTGCCTTTGAATAATCTATGCATGAGCCAATGGGGTACGTCTGGGAGCTTTTCTTGCTGCTTCACCCTTCCATAACTTGAAATTCCTGCCTGTTTATTAGCAATTTCTCACGTGAATTACTTGGTGTAATTATTTTGTCACAGGAGAAGGGCTCAGTGTGGCTTTTTGAGAGCAGGTAGCTGGGAAGTTCCTTTTTGCCAAGGGTCTCTTGAGTGCTTAAATGTCTTGCTGGTGGTCAAAGGTTGTCATAGACATAGAGAAAAAAAGAATATATAAATATAAATCAAGCTATCCAAGCAAGCATCCTCCCTTTGCAGACACTGCTCAAGAAGGCAGCAAGAATCAGACTGGATTTGCTCTGACTGTGTGGCCAAAAGTTATTGGTCTCCTTTGCATTTAAAGCACAGGCCCTGGGAGCTTCTCAGCCTCAGTGCTTTCATGGCTGAATTGGTTCCATGCAGTTTCAGCTGATCACACTTTCACTGCTTTAATGGCATTCAGAATCCTAATCCACTCCCTTATCAGTCAGAAATTGGGAACAGAAAGTTCACTTGGAATTTTTTCCTACAAAATGCCCCTCTGCTTTGCTCTAATGAGGCCACATCTGGAGTACTGGGTCCAGTTCTGGGCTCCCCAGTTGAAGAGAGACAGGGAGCTGCTGGAGAGAGTCCAGTTCCAGTAGGGCTACAGAGCTGCTGAAAGGCCTGTGAGGAGTAAAGGCTGAGAGCCCTGAGGCTGAGAGCCTGCAGAAGAGCAGCCCCAGAGGGCAGCTGGGCAATGTTCAGCAAGAGCTAAAGGAGCTGTGGGGGGCAAGAGGCTGGGGCCAGGCTCTTGTCAGTGGTGCCCAGGGACAGCACAAGGGGCAAAGGGCACAAACTGGCAGCCAGGAGGTTCCATCCGAGCAGCAGGAGAAATTTGTTTGTTGTGAGGGTGCTGGAGGCCTGGAGCAGGCTGCCCAGAGAGGCTGTGGAGTCTCCTTCTGTGGAAAGCTTCCAATCCCCCCATGGCATTGTGCTGCTGGGCAAGCTGCTGTGGGTGCCCTGCTGGAGCAGTGGGGGCTGGATCTGGTGATCTGCAGAGGTCCCTTCCAACCCCTACCATGCTGGGATTGTGGGATCCTGTGAAACCAGAGTAATAGCATCAGCAATTTGGTGCCTTTTATCTAAAATTTAATCATTCCTAAACTGATCAGTAACAAAATTTCAGCTGGCTTCATACAAACAGGAAAGGATCCATCAAGGTTTGTAGAAGCCCAAACAAGGAGCAAATCCTCTCATTCCTCCCCCTTTGTCCCTCATCCCAAAACCAACCGAGCTCAGCACTTGGCCAGACTGATCCCATGCTGGCTTCCACTGCAATCCAAGAGGATAGAAACCACAACACCAGTACATGGAATGTAACAAGGAGCCCTCCACCTCACACACAGCACTGGATCTCCACTCTGCCAGTGGCTGAGTGAGGAGCAGATCCCCTCTGCTAAAGTCTGCTTGAAGCAATTGCTTCTAGAAGGCAGTAACATCCAACAAGTGTTTCAAGTTCATAGGTTCTCTGGCACAGAACTGAGAGCTTAGGCTTTAAACCGACCATCATTTCACAATAAATACACCCAGGGGGCATTTATTACAAACCAACAGTTTCTCCCCCCCCTTTCCTTGCTGCACAAGCAGCTCATCTCTTACATCTCAACAAGCCGACTTGATTTAAGTATTTTAAGTGCCTCTCACCTATTTCGTTTCCACCTGCCAAAATTCAGCAGCTCAGCTCCACTTTTGCCATGGTTCAGCAGCCACACTGCTGAGCTGAATATCCCCCAGCACACTGTCACTAATGAAACCCTGCAGAGCAGTAGCTCCCAAGCATCTGCAGGTACAGCTTCATAACATGGAAGCTCCTTATAAATATGGATAAGGGTTCTCCAGAACCCAGCCCTTCCAGCTGTTGTCTGTCCAACAAAAGGAGGTGATTAACGTTCACCGGAGCTCCACGCCAGGAACTCCTAGAGTGTCTCGAGCTCCTTAAAGGCAGTAGAAGTCCCCTTTGATCTGCTGCACTGCTTGGTGAAAGCAGTTAGGATTCGGAGAGCTTCTGACAAGCCTTCTCCTGTGATAGCACAACAGGGTTGCACGTACCAGTTCCTGTCACTGCAGTACTTCTTCATGTTGAACCTCCTCGTTATTTCCTCGGCGTTCAAAGCTCCTGGCAGATCCTGCTTGTTCGCCAGCACGACCACAGGGATGCTTTTTAGTGATTCAGCCTTTAAAATGACTTCAAACTCCTCCTTTGATTCTTCCAGGCGGTGCTTATCAGAGCTGTCCACCACGTACAGCAGTCCGTCGGCGTTCTCCAGGAAGCTGCACCACGACTGCCTCATTTTCTGCTGCCCTCCAACATCCCAAAAGGTCAGGGTGAAATCCTTCTGGGTTTCAATCATATCCACATTGAAGCCGATGGTTGGACTCGTTAGGAAAGGATCACTGTACCTGAACTTGTACAGCAGTGTTGATTTCCCTGCAGAATCAAGTCCTAACATCACGACATTGGCTTGCTTGACTTTGTAGTGTTTGGTGTTCTGGAGGCCCATCGATGTTCCCTCGGGCAGCTGCAATTCTCTCTCTCCCCTGAAGCTGATTTTTGGCTTCCCTCCGTGAGGGTGAAGCACAAAGAGTAAAGAAAAGGAAGAGGAAGAAGCAGCTTGGTGCTATGAAAAGTAAGTAAAAGCTCTGTCCAAACACACACTGCCTTTTATCAAGGTGATAGCACACAAACAGAATGAAGGTGAGTGCCAAGCCCGTGGGTGGAACAGCTGTGAGTAACGTACCATTTGGTCATGGGCACAAAGGTTACAGTCCTCCAACACGTCTCAGCGGTGAACCTCACTCACAGAACCCTTTCTGTGGCAAATTGTCTGTACCAAAACCAGCAGCAGGCTTATTCTCCCTAATCCCATGGTGCTGGGAGCCTCTGGTTGCCTGCCCTGCTCCAGAGGTGAATCCCTTCATCACTGCCTCCCTTTGGAAAAGAAGTGAGACACAAACACAGCCAAGGAGGAGAGGAAGCCACGAGGTTTGTCCACAAAATGACAAGGTACCTGATTTATTGGTGCAGCTCATCTCCCAGCCACAAACTGACCTCAGGAGGTTTCTAATGTGGGTCCACATGGACTCCACTGGCTCACAGATCTCCATGTTAAAACCTGCTCTGCTCTAACCACACTCCCTTGGGGGTTCCTCCTGCCTGCTCACACATGGAGCTGCTTTGGGTTGTAAACTTGGTGAATTCATGGACAAGTTTTATGCACTCTGCCTGGTGGAGACTAAATAAGGATCTTATGATCTGGTTATTACTGGGGTTTAGTCGCCTAACATTAATTCCTGGTAGCTTCATTATTCACAGCTTGCACTGGGTTGGAAGGGACCCTCCAAGGTCATCTGGTCCAACCCCTGCAGTTAGCAGGGACACCTCCAACTAGAACAGGCTGCCCAAAGACACAGCAAGTTTGATCTTGACTGTCTCCAGGGATGGGTCTCAACCACACCTCTGGACAACCTGTTCCAGTGTTTTACTACTCTCATTGGGCAGAACTTCCTCTTGATGTCCAACCTAAATCTCCCCTGCTCCAGTTTCAAACCCTTGCCCCTTGCCCTGTCACCACAGACCTCTCTAAACAGCCCCTGCCCAGCCTTCCTGGAGGTCCCTTTCAGATCTTGAAATGCAGCTCTAAGGTCTCTTCCCCAGGCTCTATGCTCCTGGTGCCCACTGATGTATGATCAAGATTTCTTTCAGGAAATGAATGAAAAGAGGTAAAGAAATAGAGTCTTGATCAAAATATGTTTTGTGGGGGAGGATAGAAACCTTAGTCTAATGTAATTTAATTCACATTAAGGCTCCATTCTTTGGTCAGACAGCAGGTTTAGGCTGGCTGGCTGAGTTAGCAGACCCAGCACATAGCCAGTATCACAACACTCACTTGCCCTTGTACCCCTACACACAAGGATTAGTTATCACCACTTGTCTTTGCTTCAGAAAGTCCCTCATCAGCAAAACCACATGAAGGTCTCCCTGGGCAGTGAGCTCCTGACTGATAGGGTAATCATTCTGATAATTATGGCACTGGTTGCTCAGATATTACACACGTGGCATAAAACAAACCTCAGCCTTGACAGACAGGTTCTAATCTGGTGTCTCTCAGAGCTAAGAGGGTTACAGAAGAACTAATTGGGGGCAACAAAAGATGGCAGTGACATACTCACTGCTGTAGGTTTTTCACACTTAATAACACACACAGATTAAGTGCAGGGTTTGGCTTCGGCAGCAGGTCATGATGTGTAAAATCAGGGAAGGGTCTGCTTGCATTTCTTTTCTAGGTAATGTAGGGAAATGAATGGGAAGGTGGGGAGGCAGGAAACTGTGCAAAACACAGTCCAATGAATCATAATTCCCTGCACCACAGCCTGCCATTCCTTGAAGTATGGTCATCTGGATCCAAGGGCAAAACCTCCCCTCCGTGCAAGCTGTGGCAGGGTGGATGGATGCTGTGGGGCCTGGGCAGTGCCGTGATGTCAAGATTACTCAGGTCTCTGCTCTGTGTGCTTGCTCCAACCATATTTGATATTTATGGTCTCTACTGTTGTTTTATTACATCAGAGTTATCAGTTTGAAGAAGAGATTAAGCAATGTCTTGCTTCTTATGAGCTAATTACATTTATTTCCAGCTAGCTTCTGAAGTCCCCATGGCTTTGCAGTGTTTAATTATATCCAAATCAAATGTGATTTTGGTTCAGAGTGAGATTTTGTTCAGCAGGGCCACTTCCAGGAATGATTTCTCACATTACTTTGGAATTTATGTACCAACATGAGACCAAAACTGAGCTGGAGTCTGCTAAGCAGGACACGTCATGATGCTGGCAGGTTCTAAAGCTCCATTTGCCCCCGAAGGTGAGCATTTGAAAGAGTGAGAAATCTCCCTTTAGGTTGTCCAAAGGTGTATTTGTTTTGCTGGGGCGAGGCTATCTTGCTTGTGTAAGGTTCACCTATATGTTCAATTTTAAAACCTTGGACTAAACAAGCCCCATCCCTGGCAGCTGATTTACCATCAGTTAACCCCAACTCAAACTTTGCACAACAAACCCGTGTAGGTTTACATAAACTATGTAGGTTTACTGAAACGATGTAGGTTCCTAAGTTGTCCAAGCAGTATAATCCACCACAGGCTACAAATGCTACAAAATGAATGCAATCATTTAGGGAAGCCTGGGGGCGAGGCCTCACCACCACGAAAGGCAGCAAGCGGAGTTTGAAAGCCCTCGCCTGCCTTTTCATCCCGGGAATCCATACGCTTGAACCTCACACCAGGCCGAATTCCCTCAGGCGGGGCCGAGCCGGAGCAGCCGGCGGACGGGCAGGCACAGAGCCGTGCCGCTGCGGGGCCTCTGCGGGGCGGAGGAGGGGGGCGGGCATTGCCCGGTGCCCGGCTGCCGGGCGCCGCTTCCTCTTCCGAGCCCTGTGGGACCCCGGCCGCTCCAGGTGGGACGCGCGACGGGCCGGGACACCCTGCCCTGCCCTACCGGTCACCGGACGGCACCGCGACGGTAACGGAACAGCTGGTGGAGCGGG
>VWYK01090943.1:7366-19528 GCA_013399775.1 Semnornis frantzii | reverse complement strand
CCGTTCTACCGGAAAGCAGGGAAAGGGCCTGGAATTTGTGGCTGGTTTCGGCAGAGGGCGGTAGGTGGACTCGTAACGGACCGCTGCCCCCGAGCTGCCACCTCTCCGTGCTTCCTGGCGCTGGGAAAAGTTTCCTCTTCATGAACTCTTCCTTCCCAGCTGCCACCTCTCCGTGCTTCCCGGCGCTGGGAAAAGTTTCCTCTTCATGAACTCTTCCCTCCGAGCTGCCACCTCTCCGTGCTTCCCGGCGCTGGGAAAAGTTGCCTACAAGGGAGCACTAAGGTTGCTTGGGCAATCTGAAATGAGAGCAAGCCGTTGCTAAGGGTTATTTTAAAATTAATTTTAAGGCGTTCCATTAGATCATCCTAGCTCAGAACCTTGCAAGAACTCCTTCAGTTCCTCCTGGTTGCAAGGCACAGGACTCGAGGTCTTCCACAGAGCTGTTCGGGTCGGAAAAGCCCTCTGAGATCATCAACCAGCAACCCAACCCCGCCGTGGCCTTAAGGTTTAAACCTTGTGGTCTTAAGGATCTTTTCAACCCTAAACATTTCCAGAGCTCTGTGATTCTGTATGAAGGAGAAGCCAGGAACAGTAATGGATCTATTTCTGAATTATTCCTACTGGCAGGTTAAAAAAAGGGCATTAATTTTTCCTTATTAATGTTTCTAACATCATAAATATTTTAATTTTAAATTGGACTATCCATTGGTCATTGTCGTTACTGTCACACTTTAATGAAGCATTTGCCACCTTTTATGCTTCCCTACCTGTAGCAGAGTGTGAGTAGTCAAGGTTTATAAAGATGTGCAGGTGAGTGGCAGGAGGCTGGAGCCAGCTCTGCTGGCTGATGCCCAATGCCAGCACAAGGGGCAATGGTGGAAGCTGAGGCAGAGGAAGTTCCATGGAAACAGGCTGCCCGGGGGGGCTGGGCAGTTTCCCTCTCTGGAGATATTCAAACCCACCTGGATGTGTTCCTATGTGATCTGGTATAGAAGATCCTGCTCTGGCAGGAGGGTTGGACTGGATGAGGTTTTGAGGTCCCTTCCAGCCTCTGACATTCTGTGATTCTATGATAGACATTAGATGACCACTCAAGATTGAATCAATTCAAAGATGTTTTGCTGAAGCTCTCCAGGATCCTTTCCCCCCCCTTTTTGCAGAGGTGAGGTTTGTGGAGGTGACTGTCACTCACAGGTGTAAGCTGTGAGAGTTCCTCAGTGCTCATCTCTGGGATGTGCTGATTCCCTGTGCCTGTCCCAGCCGCAGCAATGACTCAGGACTTGCCTTTGTTCTGCTGCAGCACGCTTTCAAGTGACCCCTCAGGCAATAGGAGCCAGACAGCGTTTGAACAGTAGCATTCTGGAAGCGACTTTTTCGTTTCTCTTTCAGCGAGGAACAGGTGTGAGGGGCTGGGTTTTGAAGGTCACTGACGCACTTCTGCAGAGGAATCCTCGCCCTGTGCTGCCTGATGTCATGCATGCACGAAGGCTGCAGTGGGTTTTCTTACTCCTCCTTGCCTCTTCTGTCCTGACTCTCTGGTATGTCATTTTCCCTGCCGATGCTGGGCCTGAGCAGACAAACCTGATGTACTTCTACGGCTACGAGCCGCTGCACAAGCAGCACTACCTCTTCACGCTGCGGGAGCGCCCCAGGTGCAAGGATATTGATCCCTTCCTGGTCATCCTGGTCTCCTCTAGTCCTCAAGATGTGAGGTTGAGGCAAGCCATCAGGATAACGTGGGGGTCTCAGAGCTCCTGGTGGGGACAGCGAATCCTCACCCTCTTCTTACTAGGTGAGGACACCGAAAGGGCGGGCGGCGGCGCAGCGCTGTCGGTGGAAGACGAAAGCGTCCTCTACGGCGACATCATCTGCCAGGACTTTATGGACACTTAGGACAACCTCACCTTGAAAACCATCATGGCCTTCCAGTGGGTCTCCCAGTTCTGCTCCAGTGCCAGGTTCCTCATGAAGACCGATGACGACGTCTTCATCAACACCCCCAAACTGGTGAAATTCCTCCTGAGGCTCAACTCCTCGCAAGACCTTTTCACTGGCTGTCCTCTCGTCAACAACCTCACCTACAGAGGCTTCTACAGGAGGAGATAGATCTCCTACCCTGAGTATCCCTTCAGGCTGTATCCTCCCTACTGCAGCGGCATGGCTTACGTCCTGGATGGCAGACTGGCTCTCAGGGTTTACCAGCTGATGAGTCACGTCAGGCCCATTAAATTTGAGGATGTTTACGTTGGAATTTGCTTAAATATACTCAAGGCGAAGATCAGCCTCCCAGAGGAGAGCCTGTTCTCCCTGTATAAAGTCAGGTTTGACATCTGTAGGTACAGAGAGCTGATCGCAGTGCACGGCGTGACAGCGAGCGAAACAATCAGGTTCTGGCAGGATTTGTCCTCACACACTTCAGTTAGCTGCCTTTGAGTGTTTAGGTACCACCTTCGGCCTGGTTGGGCTGAAAACCTTTCAAGTCCAGAGCAACACAAAAGGAAACAGCTGTGGAGATGGCTTCAGCTGAGGAATGGCTGTGCAGCTGGGGCAGAGCTGCCACCATGGCGTCTCTCTGGGACCTTCTGGTGTCCTTGGATAAAAACATCAGGAATCCTCAAAGCATTGTCCCATGTCTGTATCCTATGCATGGGTACTTGGGAATACACTGTCCTGGCTTCTCTGACACTTGTCCATGTGGTCTGCTGGAACCATGGGATTTCTACCTGGATCTTCTGCATGTCAGTGAGGAATTATGTTTGTGCCAAGAAAGGTGCTTCTCACATTCCTACCTGGTTTTTTTTGTTTGTTGTTGGTTAGGGTTTTTTTTTGGCACCTGCATCGTCCTTGGCCACTCTCAAGTATTTGTTCTATGGCTGGCATGACAATTCCAATGACCTTCTGTCTGTGTGTCACCTTATGTAAACCTGTCACCTTCATCAGCACTCTTGAGTGCTACAGACCTGTGGATGTCAGAGGGACTGCTGTGGGAAGTTCTGAATGCAGGATGCAATTTCCCTGGGTGGATGTATGTATTTATACTTCTGTAATACAAACCAGAATTGCCTTGGTGCTTTGCTCATGTTCACAGACTGCCAGAGGGCTCCACCAGTGGGCTTCATGTGGGGTTTAGTTATGAGACATCTCTCATTCATCAGTATAACCAAAACCCAGGCATGTGCACACACCTGTGTGTACTGATGAGCCCTGAAAGTTCTCAGACCAAGCAGGGAATCACAGAATTCCACAGGGAAGGGCTGGAAAGGACCTCTAGAGATCATCCAGAGGACCTCTAGAGACCCATCCCTGGAGACATTCAGCATCAGACTTGCTGTGGCCCTGGGCAGCCTGCTCCAGCTGGAGGTGTCCCTGCTGCCTGCAGGGGCCTGGATAAGATGATCTTTTTGGGTCCCTTCCAAACCAGTGCAATTTGTGCCTCTCTGAATGCTTACCTACTCATCAGTTATTTCACAGGGCCCCAGCATGGCAGGGACTGGAAGGAAGCTCTGGAGGTCATCCAGTCCAACCCCCCTGCTCCAGCAGGGCACCCACAGCAGCCTGCCCAGCAGCACAGTGCCCAGGGCGGGTTGGGATCTCTCCAGCCAAGGAGACTCCACAGCCTCTCTGGGCAGCCTGCTCCAGGCCTCCAGCACCCTCACAACAAACAACTTTCTCCTCCTGCTCAGATGGAACCTCCTGGCTGCCAGTTTGTGCCTTTTGCCCCTTGTGCTGTCCCTGGGCACCACTGAGCAGAGCCTGGCCCCAGCCTCTTGCCCCCCACAGCTCCTTTAGCTCTGGCTGAGCATTGCTCAGCTGCCCTCTGGGGCTGCTCTTCTGCAGGCTCTCAGCCTTTGCTCCTCACAGAGCTGCTCCAGGCCCCTCAGCATTCTTGTTACCTCCCCTGGACTCCTTCCAGCAGTTCCTTGTCCCTCTTGAACTGAGAAGGTTCAAGAAGATCCATTTATCTCATGACTTTATTCCTGAAACAGTTTTTCCTCCTTCAGACTTTCAAATAAGAAAAGGAAGAATTTCTGAGCTTTTGCATTCCTTAAAGACCACAAACTCTGCTCTATCTGTAAAGAGAGGGATTTGAATCACTTTATTCATGTCAGCAAGGCCAAGTTTTCAGTAGTTTACACTTCTAACAGACAACAACACAGGGTTTGCAACTGCATTAACAGAGTTATTCTTGACACACCCACTACACAGTGAAGAGAGAATGGTTACATCCTGAACGTGGAGCATGGCAGAGCACTGCCACCTTACCTGTGCTACAGTTAGGATGTGGTGGCATATTTACATTTGGCTGTCTTGCAGATAGTCTCTTAGAGACAAATTAGAAGAGGTGCAGAAACCTCCAAGTTGCAGGGTTGAGGTTTCACCAGGTTTCTTTGTTTTACCTTGTGGTTAGGGTCACTCTTGGAGGTTGGTTGTTTTTAATTGTGTTTTCAGCAGCTGCACGTGGGCTTTGTGATGGACCTTGAGGTTGCTTAGATATAAAAGTGAGCTCTGGGGGAGGATGTTCTTGAGGTGTTTCAGGTGGTGGTGTCCTAAGGGTGTAGGAAGAAGGTCAAAGATTTGAAAAAATAGATTATTTTGTTAAATTGGATCACTAAAGGTGCATTGTTACAGAGAACCCCAGTGTTGGGAGGGGGGCTTGGAAGTGGCCTCTGGAGACTATCCAGTCCAACTAAAGCAGGGCACCCACAGCAGCTTGCCCAGCAGCACTATATCCAGGGTGGGGTTTGGAATCTCTCCAGACAAGGAGACTCCACAACCTCTCTGGGCAGCCTGCTCCAGGCCTCCAGCACCCTCACACCAGAGAGGCTTCTCCTGTTCAGGTGGAACCTCCACTCTTAAAGCCACAGCACCCTCACACCAGAGAGGCTTCTCCTGTTCAGGTGGAACCTCCACTCTTAAAGCCACAGCACCCTCACACCAGAGAGGCTTCTCCTGTTCAGGTGGAACCTCCACTCTTAAAGCCACAACACCCTCACACCAGAGAGGCTTCTCCTGTTCAGGTGGAGGGTGCACCCTCAACTGCTGTGTTTCTGGGAAGAGAGGTGACACTACAGCTGTCCTGTGGGTCTGTCATGGGGCTGTTGTTCTGTGCTGAGATCCTGAGAGCTGTGTGAGAAGTTTCACTTGTTCTTTGAGTTTTTATCCAGCTTAAACCCCCAAAACCTCCCTCTTTTACCAGCCTGCCACATGAAATGCTTGGAAATGAATGATCTGTCTCAAGGACACTGGTCCTACAGCACAGTCTGCATTGCCTTTGCCCAAACCCATGGATTCTGAAAGACTCTGCAGCCTTCAGGAAGTGGATAGAGGAAGCAGCCAGTGCTCACATGGAGAGAACCAGAGGTGTGGATCAGGGACAAGTATGCAGGACTGCCACCAGGCAAGGTACTTCTTAGGTTTGTGCCCCACAATGCTAAGGCTGATCATAAATCTGTACAGAGTGATCTGTTCCTGCCAGATGAAACTGCCACTTCCAGTGGCATCAGTTCTGCAAGTACAGTGTAAAACATTCCTGCTCCTGGGTTTTAAAAAACCAACTCATTTCCAGTCTGGTTTGTGTCTGAGTCTGACCTTATTATTGCTTAAAAGACCATCAAAACTTAATGCCTGAGCTGATGTTTCTGCTTAAAGCAAATAGCAGGGGAGATTCTGCTGGGAAGAGGTGAAAAAGGCTGCAAGCTGTGAGCTGACATCAGCACTGGAGTCAGTGGAGGGAGCAGACTTTATTGCATCTGCCTTAAACACTGCACTAAAACCAAAGCCTAAACCACAGGCTGAGCTTTCCCCACATCCTGAGATGTGCAGGGTACTGGTTCAGAAAGGCAGCTCCAAGCAGAATTCCAAGCAGCTGTGATTTTGGTGGGGAAATGGTGGGACTTTCAGCCTGGGAAAGGCTAAGGAGGTGTTTGGGAAGCCCTGCTGGGTGGATTGCAGAAGGAGCTGACAGTGAGGAATCTGAATGCAATAATCTGACTTTGTCAGATTCCCTTCAAACTTAAACTCCAGATAGGTGTCTGTTGGGCCTGCTGAAGAAATCTGGGGGCAGAGCTTTGCTCAAGTGTTCATTCAGCTGCTTTTGTATCCATTCAGCTCCTTCTCTGTCCCAGCAGCATGCACCAGGTTGGTAATTTCTTAAGCACCTTGCAGTTTGCCTGAGCTGGAGCTGGCAGGGCCTAGGGATGTGAAGCTTCCTGCAGCCTCTGTTCCATTAAGGTCCCAGGTCTGGATGTTGTTGCTGAGCTGAAAACTGTGCCCAAGTGCAGGTGTCCATGGAGGAGGGACAGAAAACAGTTACAAGGAACCCTGCCAGGCTGCAGAATGACAGTGGCAGGGGTTGGAAGAGGACCTCTGGAGATCATCCAGTCCAACCTCCCTGCCAAGGCAGAGTCACCTTGAGCAGGTCACACAGGAACATGTCTAGGTGGGTTTGGAATGTCTCCAGAGATGAACACTCCACCACCTCTCTGGGCAGCCTACTCCCTCCTCATGTTCAGGTGGAACTTCTCATCCACTTTGTGGCCTGTCACTGGGCACCACTGAACAAAGCCTGGTCCCACCCCCCTGCCACTCACCCTTTAAGTATTGATCAGCACTGATGAGGCCTCCCCCCACCAGGCTGCTCTCCAGACTAACCAGTCCCAATTCTCTCAGTTTTGCCCCATCAGAGCTGTCCCAGTCCAGTCAGCATCTTTGTAGCCCTTTGCTGTACCCTCTCCAGCAAGTCCCTGCTCTTCCTGAACTGGGGAGCTCAGAACTGGACACAGGACACCAGCTGTGGCCTCAGCAAGGCAGAGTTGAGGGAGAGAAGAATCTTTCTCAACCTGCTGGCCACACTCTTCTTGCTGCACCCCAGGATGCCACAAGGGCACACTGGTGGCTCATGGTCACCCTGTTCTCCACCAGGATGGTTTGCTTTGGTGCTGGGTTGGTTTTCTCTCCTCTGTACTTGAGTCCACAACCTAAAACCACAGAGAAACTTCAAAGTGTAAACCAAATCCAAACACCCCCACACTCCCCCTCCCCAGATGTTTGGGTGCTGTGGAGAATAGGCTCTGTCTGCACCTCACAGGGGACAAGGGGGACTGCAAAGGACTCCACTGCCCTCCTGAGCTATCAGTTTTGAGGGCTGTTGTTTGGTTTCCATGCTTAGGCCACTGGATGAAGCTCCCATGCCACCCAACCAGGCTGCCAGCTCCACTGGGACCCTCTAACTGCTCCAGGAGCTCCAGAGGGTGGACCTTTTGTATCAAGCCTTCCTTAAAAGCTAGTTCTGAGTCTGGCAATCAGAGTGCTACACTAATTAGTGTCTACCAACAGAATGAAAGCTCAGTGGTAGCATCTTCAGAGTGTGCTGCCTGAGGTGACCTCTTGGCTTGTAAAACCCCTAGGAAGAGCCCGGATTCTTTAAGTGCTGACTCAGCTACATTGCTTTCACCCTAGACCACACCAAAAATGCTCTTTGGCAGCAACTCAGCCTCTCACTTTCCTGCCCTTACCAGGTCCCTTCTGACCCAAACCACTCTCTGACTCTATGAATTACCTGATGAACACATCACTGATAGAGCTGCTCAGGCTCAAACGACACAAAACCTCCACAAACACATCCAGCAGGAATTTGGGCCCTCTCAGATGTCTGCAAGCCACCTCACCCAACCTCTCCCTGTCTTTGGAGGGGTAGCCAGGCAGCAAGCAGCCCTGAGGATGGGGTGCTGGTAGCTTTGCCTCTCCAGTGCTGCACCAGTGTACCTGGGGACACTTCTGGCAACTCTTTTGAGAGGATTCTTTCCAGTGGGGGTAGGGAGACACTGGAACAGGCTGCCCAGGGAGGTTGTGTATGCCCCCTCCCTGGGCAGGAGGGAGTTGAAGGCCAGGTTGGATGAGGCCTGGAGCAACCTGGGCTAGTGAGAAGTGTCCCCTGGCAGGGGGTTGGAACTGGATGATCTTGAAGGGCACTTCCAGCCCAACCCATTCTGTGATCTATGAATGCAGGATGTACAATGCAGGCAGTGGAGGAGCAGACACTAGGTGGTGGAGGCTGCACAATCCAGGTGTGCATTGCCTCTTCTTTGTCCTCCAACAGCTGAGTGTCCCTGACAGAATTTGGCACAGGTCAGCATGGCTGGGGTCCAGTTCAAGATGGGGGACAGGCAGGCACTGGCCCTGGACATGGAAGACTGCCCAAAGCATCTCATCTCCATGACTTCATCTTCAAACCTAAAGCAG
Source organism: Semnornis frantzii (assembly GCA_013399775.1). Taxonomy (NCBI): domain Eukaryota; kingdom Metazoa; phylum Chordata; class Aves; order Piciformes; family Ramphastidae; genus Semnornis; species Semnornis frantzii. The sequence goes on along the minus strand of VWYK01090943.1, from coordinate 11,287 downwards.
CTGTAACTAGGTTTTAAAAGTAATCAAACCAAAAATCAGCAACCCTACCTGAGTTGTTGGGATGGCCAGGGAAGGGCTATGCAAAGGTGGGAATGCTGCAGAGGAGGTGGAAAGTGCTCAACCAACTGCTGTTGTAACTGCAGGCACTTGGAGGCTGAAGCTGGACTGCTCTGGAGGCTCAGTGGCAGCCAGGAGCTTTGCTCTCCAGTGGTGTTAGCCTATAATGCTTTTAGGTTTGGCTTTTTTCAATCACAGAATCATCATGGCTGGGAAAGGCCTCTAAGATCATGGAGTTGGGATGGAAAAACTTCTACACCAAAAAGGGTCTCAAAGACTAGACCAGGCTGCCCAGGGGAGTGGTTGAATGCCCACTCCTGGGTGGATTTAAAAGCCATCCAGATACAGTGTGGTAGTGGCCCTGGCAGAGTTAGGCAACACTTGGATGTGATGATGTCAGAGGGCATTTCCAACCATGCTGCTTCCATGATTCTGTGAAGTTCAGCCACTACTGGGCTCTGCCAGGGCCACTGCCACACCACAGCACCTTCAGCTGTGTTGTTCCAATCCCAGCCTCTCCAAGGCCCCTGCAGGATCAGCACTGATGTCTCTCTCTAGGGTTCTGCAGGCTGCTGGGTCTAGTTCTGCTTTGCCCTGAGCAGCTCTTTTGACAACCATCCAGAGGAACCAGCACAGTGGAAACTCCACCTGTGAAGGACAAAGGGAAGGCAAACAGCTGATGCCTCAGGAGCAGCTCTGCCTGCTGCAGCAGTGCTGAGGAGATGCTGAAGCACTTCCAGGAGGTTTCCATCTCACAGCAGTCTGACCCCAAACACTTCTCACAGGGAAAGAACTGAAGCAGTTATCAACATGTCCTGCCTGTTGCTCAGCTGAACTGCAGAGGCATGTTTCAAATTCACTGCATGTGACTCCAGACACAAAGTCCTCCAGGGGAGGACCACTGCAGGCTGGGAGCCTGCTGCTTTCAGAAGGTGCTGGACACTTCCACACCTCTGTTTTTCCCTCAGAGTTGAGGGGCTCTAGCCTGAGATCTCATCAACATCTGTAAATATCAGAGGGGTGGAGGGGGCCAAGCTCTTTTGGGTGGTGCAGAGCAGTAAGCCAAGGAGCAATGGATACAAACTGGGACAGAGAAGGTTTCAGCTCCACATGAGGAGAAACTTCTGTACAGTGAGGCTGCCAGAGCCCTGGAGCAGGCTGCCCAGAGAGGTTGTGGAGTCTCCTCCTCTGGAGACTTTCAAATCCCACCTGGGTGCATTCCTGTGCAAACTACCCTGGGGGATCCTGCCTTGGCAGGAGGATTGGACTGGATGGTCTCTGGAGGTCCCTTCCAACCTCTAACATTCTGTGAGCAGAAGAGGCTGCTAGAGAGTCCAGATCTAATTGGAATCACCCTGGGAATAGCAACAGATCCAATTAGGAGCTGTGATTATCTCCAAACAAGCTGAAGCAGGGAAGCTTGTCAGGGAAGAGAGAACCTAGGAAGAGAAATGGAAAGGCTGTGATGGGAATTCCTCCTGGAGCAGGATTTGGTCTCTTTCCTTGGTGACTTTGCAGACACACAGCCAGCACACATCGTGGTGCTTTAGGCACCAGCAGGCCACCTGCCCAGGGATACTGGAGGTGGGTGATGAGGGACAGGCAGCTTTTAATCAAGTGCCACTACATCCTCACCAAGAACAGGGAGCCTTGAGCAGCCTGGTCTAGTGCAGGTGTCCCTGCCAATGCCAGGGGGGCTGGATGACCCTCAAGGGCCCTTCCAACCCAACTCCATGAATCTGTGAACAGTGTAAACTGATGCATTAAATCCCTGATTCACCTCAGCACCCAGATACTGACATCCTCCAGCACCCTGAAGGCTCCAGCAGATCATCCAAGGCCATATTCTGCAGGGAGGGGACTGTGGAAAAAGAGGATATGGGTAAGGAAACCATCCCAGAAAGCTCAGGCCTTGGCTCTGCTCCTCCAGCACACATTGCCACATCCCTCTTTCCATGCTGCCTTTCCATCAGGAAGTCACCAGATGGAGATCAAAGGCAGACTGCCATCATTTGAACTTTGGAGCCACAGATTCCAGAATACACTGAAATCCTGGAACTGGACCTAAGCCAGACTGAGCACAAGCTCTCATCTCTGCAGTGCAGTGGCATTCATACTTGGGACCAGAAATGGTTCTGGAGTGGCCTTCCCCTGGATTAACACCACAAATGAAAAGCCTTTAATAGGCTTGACTCCCATCAAGGCAGCTCTAAGCATCACCTTGATTTAATTAGCCTTCCAAACAGTTGCTAATTAAATTAATTTCACCTTCTAGCACTTTCTTTACAGGCCTGCAGAGAGTCCATGCCAAAAAAACCTAAGGTGTGGGAGAGCCTTGGTGAACCACAGACACTCTCCTGTCACAACAGACCTAGCTGCTGGTGGAGCAGGTGTCAGAGCTCAGTGTTCTGCTGCTCTTGGTTGCACACAGCATGGCATGGAGGGAGTGCAGAGAGTGAATGAAGGTGGCTGCAGCCTGTCCAGCAGCTGGAGCTCATCATGTGCTTGGCAGGGCTGGATGTGAGGGGAGGCTCAGCAAAGCGAGGCAGCCACTTCCATGGTGGCAGGCTAAGAGTTGGCTCCTCTTCCTCCTTCACACCCACAAACCTTTTGCTATACAGGTGAACAAAAGCAAAGAGGCAGAGGAGAGCATCCTCCTGGAGAGCCACTCCCAGGAGTGAAAGCAGAGTCGCTGCCCTGCCCCTGCTCTTCAACTGAAGGAACCTCCTGACCATCAGAAATGAGAGGGGAGGGATCAGACGAGAAGCCTACGGGGGGCTGGGGAGAGAATGGAAGGTTACAGTTAGTTTGTGAGGAGCAAGGAGGGCACGGGAGGCAGGGAGGTGTGAACAAACCCTTTGTCATCACTCAGAGGGGATGAGTTGTATTGCTCCTTTGTGAAGGACAAAGCCCGGGGGACCTCCTCCTCTCGGCTAGGATCTTAAGGGCGTGACAAGAGCTTTCTACCGGCTGCAAACCGTCAGAGAGTCTGTTTGCAGTTCAGCCACTGGTCACTCATCACTGTTCCTCTGTTTTGCTGCTGTTCCTGAACTTCACCACCATCACTGTGATGTTGTCAGGACAGCCTCTGTAGAAGGACTGTAGGACTATGCTCTTGGCACCAAAGTGGGGCTCATCCAAGCGTTCCTTGATGAACCGGACGGCTTCCTCGTTGCTGAAAGCATCCCACAGGCCATCCGAGGCCAGGATCATGAACTCTGGCTGCAGTTTGTCCAGGTCAAAGGTAAGAATGTCAGGGTCAGGGATGACAACGTTCAGGTTCTTCAGAGGGTAGTCCCCTAGGGAGCGGGACATGGCCAGGATGCCCTGGACGCGCCAGGAGCCGTTAAAGCTGATGAAGCCTCCTGCAGAGAAACACCAACACTGAGAGCTTGGAAAAGTCAAAGCATTGCTCTGGCTCCCTGCCAGACCCACCCAAACCCTCATCCTGCTGCACCCTCGGGTCCCCAGGTGTCACAGATCTGTACAGTCAGGGTGGGGAGACGCTGAACAGGTTGCCCAGGGAGGTTGTGGATGTCCCCTCCCTGGAGGTGTTCCCAGGCCAGGTTGGAGGAGGCCTTGAGTGACCTGTGCTAGTGGGAGGTGTCCCTGCCTATGGCAGGGGGTTGGAACTGGATGGTCTTGAAGGTCCCTTCCAACCTTCCCATTCTGTGATTCTATGCCTTATGTAAACCACAGACTCACAGAATGTTAGGGTTTGGAAGGGGCCTCCAGAGATCATCCAGTCCAGTCCCCATGCTAGAACAGGGTCACCAGGGCAGGGCACACAGGAATGCATCCATCCAGGTTGGGAATGACTCCAGAGGACTCCACAACCTCTCTGGGCAGCCTGCTCCAGGGCTC
>VWYK01090941.1:0-12913 GCA_013399775.1 Semnornis frantzii | reverse complement strand
TGTTCCAAAGGTGTTTTTCCCTGCTGAGTAAAGTGTATGCGAAAAGCAAAGCACTCAAGCTCTTTGTACTGTACTTCCCCGCCTCTCTGATCCCAGGTAGAAATCATTGGAATTTTTTCTGTGAAGACTGCATTATAGATTTGCAAGGTGTATTTTATAATAAAATTTCATATTATTTTTCCTGAAATAAATAGGAACTGTCACTGTCTTAAACAGGTACCATATCAGTGCAGAGATGGAATTTAGATTTAGTTTCTCTCCATATTATATTTCCAGAGCATTGACTGTGAAATGGAGGCACTAAAAGGCAGTAAAGGAAGTGGTCTGTGGAACTATAAATGGGCTGTACTTTCACTATAGTAATGAGAAGCTATTTTTTGAAATTGTTTCTATTTCTCTTCCTTCTGGCTGTCTTTTGTGGCCCAATAAGCTAGAAAATAAATGAACAGAGAAGCCGGTCTTTAATGTATCCTAGTGCTTTAAATTCTTCGAAAGAATGCTTCAAATTGAATCGGGGGCAAAGGCAAAGTTATCCAAATACATAAACCATTGATACAGTACATGCACTGTCATGAGTGTAGATAGGAAGGCCTTGGAAAACTTGCCCACTTAGACAGACAGGTTGCCATTAAATTTGTAGTTCATTTTTAGAAGCAGCTCAGCAGAGAGGACTTAAGCAGATGTGGCATACACTGTCTTCTGTGTTTGTAAGGCTTCAGAAGACTTTACTCCTGTTCAGCTGCTGGGTGCTTGGAGCCACACTGTGATACTAAAGGGCAGCTTACATAGTCTTCCAAATTCCTGAAGAGAATTCCCTCTTCCTCTTCTCTTTTCTGAACTCTAAGAGATGGGTAACTATCTCCTCCTTGCAGGCGTAGCAGGGGACGCAAACACAGAACATGTGTGTAGGCTGAAATATGCTCTTTGCAGTTAAAACTGGCTGCTGACATGTTTGATCCTGTAGAGACTGTACTTGCTAGAGCACTGTGGGAAGACAACTCCCCTGCCTGTCCATATCCCCAGGCTACATTGTAAGGCAGGGCACTGTTCTTTCATAGAAAGTCACATGTGTGGAGCTAACACATGCTGATAATTCTCATGGTGAAGGAAAATGTCAGACTCTATCCACCTCCTGTGCAATTCAATTCTGCCTCAATATTACCTTTACCAAATAATTGTTATCTCCATATATCATGTTCAAATTGATTTCATTTGAGGTAGAAGGGTAGAAATAAAGCCAAGGTATTATCATAGATTGTTCCAGAACTATTAGGAAACTGTTGTTCTTTAATTATTTACTTTGCTGTACTTGCATGCAAAACGTAATGTCACTTAGATTTGTACCAAATACCATTAAGGTTCTGCTACTAAGCTCCTGATCTGTGCACGTCTATTTCCTGTTGCAGTATCCTTCTAACACGATTTGTGATCATCTTTATTTATTTAATGTGGAGTTGGGGGGCAGTCTTTACTGGAATTCAGAGGTCAGGATAACAGTCAGAAGAAAATTAGTGTGTTTTCATAATCCCTTTCTTTGTGCTCAAAGCAAATAACTATTTCATTTGCATGAACAGATTCACTTTGCTTTTGGGAAGACAGTAAATCAGCTATACTAGCAGAAAGGCATGGTAGACAAGAACTGACTGTTTTCAGTTTCTCCTGTCACTTTGGGAATTCTGGGAGCACATCTCTCCCTGTGGCTTGTAACTGGTTTTTGAAAGTCTTATACACACACCCAGACTTCAGTGCAGAAAAAAAACCAAATCAAACCCCACATATTTTCATTTTATACCAGAATTCAGTATTCATCGTGAGCAATATAAAGTATTTCCATTCTTTGATTAGTCTTAGAGTATCTTTCCAGTGAGTGATAAAATGTCATTCTTGACAAGACAATTTGGGACTAGTTTTTCCCAATCTGCTTTCTTTTGTGGTTGTGTTCACTCTGCTTCTCATTTGCAGAACCCATGCGTGAACTTATTTTGCCTGTGTGCTCTGATTAGATCACTGTGACCAAAACAGGGAACAGATTTGCTCAGCTTACAGCATGGCAGTTTTCTGTCTTTAGAGGTGATCAAAGCTGACTGTGAGACAGTGAGGCACTCGAATGAGATTTTATTCAAAATCTGTATTGGGAACACTATAGGAGCTGAAACTACAAAATTTGTGATACTGAATTCCTTCATTTTTCATCTCTCTGCTTAGATTTGGCTTTGTTTTCACCTATAGGGTGGTATTTCTGATTCCAAACTATTAGATTTCCCAGTCCTTCATCCTGACTCCCTGTTATGGTGGTATGGTGTGAGAGATTTTATTTTAAAAATTAATATACTTTATTAATTTTGATCTTCAGAACTCTCATCCTGCCTGGTATTTTTAATAATAGGTTCTTTGCAATGGTCATGACAACATTACATTAAGGAAAACAGAATCTAGAACACTTAAGAAATAACTAGCAATAACAAACACTAAACCATTAGAACTGGAGGTTCTTGCTGTCAATTTTGCTGCTTGCCTGCTAGAGGGATTCAAGAAGCTCCTTTCTGCTTATGGCAGAAGGCACTTGGATTGGCTTAGAATTTACAGAATTTTGCTAAGAGGCTTTCAAGGTATTCACTCACCAAAATTGTATCTCTGGATTTCTGGGACTAACTGCAATTTCCAGACAGTACTCAAACACTTGTAGGGAGTTCTATGGATGTCTTCTTAGCTGGTGAGGCTTCCCAGGCTCTAACAACGGTACTGAGAGAGAAACAGACAATCTCTGACCTGACCCTGGTTCCTCTTGGCTCCAAAGTTGGCATGGAGTTGGCAGGCGTGTAGGCAGGATGTCTTGCAGATGTGCAGGCAGGCACAGTGCCGCACTGGCTAATATAGCGTGGAGCAGTTAATGTCAATCCTCTGGTAAACTGAGACAAGGCAGTTTCCAGGTAGACAAACCCAAAGCATCAGGGTATGTTATTATGTAGCAGACAGAATGTTGCAGAGCATGGCAGGATGCAATAGCAGAAAGCAATGAGGCGAAGCTCATTGGGGCAGAGTAATGGCAGAAGCACATTGACGCAGAGCACATTGTGTTTACCTGCTCATCTCTTTTTATCAATATAGTCTGAGATTGATGGCCCTTTGGCCAAAGATCAGCCAATCAGAATGGCACTTTGCCAAAACCGACTATATTAGGTGAAACCAGGGCTTCCTTTTACCTTTCTAGGGCAAAACACAAACAAGTGTAGAAATACGTGAGGGTATCCTGTAAACAAGTTTAGAAGGAGAGGAGACTCTGGGGAGCCAGGGCCTTTTGTCTTCCATTTCCACAGTCACTTACCGCAACAGCACAAGGAAGGGGAACAGAAAACATGTCTGGGCAAGCCAGGACATGTTTAGGCCTAATTTGGCCTTCCATGACACTCCATTACAAGGCTTTCCCTGTAGATTAGGTTTGCACCAAGCTAAAAACACAAACTTATTGAGACACTTTCCAAGAGAAAACAAGACTGAAGTGATCAACTGTGTGGAAACTTTTCAAGAAGGATCATCGGGAGGCAGCTGGGGAAGGCAGAAGTTGTTTATAGTGCTGGAAAATGTGGCTTCAGGTGAGCAACAAGGGCAGAAGCCAGGTTAGGGACATCAACAGCAGAGCTGAACTGGGGTGAAGATAGCACTTGGAGATGCTTTAGAAGGCAGAAATAGATCCTCAGTTGAAGAAATCATGGCACTGAGAGTGTTTTGATTTTGGATCCAAACAGTGCAAGACATATTATTTCACTGCTGCACAAAAATCATAGAGAAAACACACCCACGTTAAAGTATAAAAACTAGAGTGAAAGATAGAGCTGGTGTCAAACACCTGATTCAATTTTCCTTGGCAAACAGACCAGTCAGAGAAACTCCTGAGCTGCTGGTCTTGGATTTGAGCGGGACTGCTAGACTTCACTAAGGTGCAATATTTTCAACAGATGTTCTTTACTGATTATTGCTGACCTGAAATTGTGATTTAAAGAGTGTGGTATGTCTGAAAGCTCCTGAAATGTGATTAAGAGCAAAATGTATTCTTTGATTGGGGAATGCCTATGTTACACTCTAAAGGATTTTTCAGCGGAAATAGTTTATGTTTACAGCATCATCAACGGTGAAAACTTTTGGTGTCTTTGTCTTTTTTATATTTTATTAGGATTTAAATAGAATGCAGCTTAGTGTAAACCTGGGTCTCTTTCTTCTTTTAACTTTAATGGAAAAACACTTGTGCATGATCTGTAAATTACATGGTCTAAATTTTTATGAATTGGTCTTCTGTGAGTTTTCTAGCGACTGTTGAAGTTTTTTGTAGAAGGTTTATTTTATTCATCTATCTACTTTGTAGCAGGGATCTAGTCTCTCTAAATCACATTTGGTGTTTGGTTATAAGTTTTTTTGCCAGAGAAGATGATTATTTTTCTCTCTTCCTTGCTTTTTTCTGCATTTCTGTGAACTCATCATTTTCTGATTGTGAATATGTGAAATTGGATGAGGTGTATGAAATAGTTGTCATCGAGAAATAACTTGAAGAGATGGAAGGGCTTATTTCCATGCAAGTCTGTATCATGTTTTTGTAAAAAACAATTTTTTAAAAAAATCATCTGCTACTTAGGGAAAAAAAAAAAAACCAACTAAAAAAGAAAGGCAGAGAAGGGAGCATCATTACAGAAACAAACATCTAAATTCTTTTCGTTTCATGGATGAAATTCGATTCTATCATTCAAGACAAATGTACCAGGACAATCAAACAGCTCCAGAAAGCATTTTAATTGTGCAGAGAAGGAGTCTTGCCTGGACAGGAGATTTGCTGATTGTGCATTTGATTTCCATTTCTCTCAATCAGTTACCTAAGTAGGTGTCTTAAAACACTTCAGGATGCACAGAGGGATGATGTCTGGGAAAAGCCTGTTTCGCTGTTTAAAGTCAGTCTGCCTTCTGTTCTATTTTCCTCTCCTCTGTTTATCTTCTAGAGCAGGTAGCAATGAGTTCTCAAGGCCCTGGGGATGCAGCTGGCCTTTTGGGAGTTCCAGAATTCTTTAGTCAATCCGCTAAACATCTAAAGGTTTCTCTAGGGTTCAAACCCATTGATTGTTGAGAGTAACCCAAATGTGCCTTATTTGCCTATTTTTTCTGATTTATTTTAATTTGAAAGCAGAGACCATGCATCCTCTCCTATCTGTGACCTTTCTCTGCTACAGTGTTAAAGCAAAAATGAGGCAAAAATTAGTAGTGCATAACAAGTCTGTGAAGTGTAAAGTGATGTTCTTTTTTATGATGCAGGCTGGATTGCTATGTTGGGAGCCATTTGGCTGCTAGTGCTAGCAGACATCCACGATTTTGAGATGATATTGAACAGAGTTGAGTGGGCAACCCTCCTTTTCTTTGCAGCATTGTTTGTTCTCATGGAGGTAAGATTCTCTGATTTCTAAAATCTGAAGAGTTACAATTGATTTAAAATGTGAATTATGTTCCTAGGCAGACCCCTCCTGCAGATTCACTCCTGGGATACTGTAGATCGAGTGTAGTCATAGCTAAAGATACAAATTGCAGAGTGGTGGAAATTGGTTGGATCTCTTTGATAATTAATTCTTCACTCTAAGCCTGGTCTTACTCTCCTTTGTATTTACTGAATGTACCTGACAGTCATTTTCATACAGAGGGAATTTTAGTTTCCATGTTTGTTGGAATTCTGTATGTGCAGAGTGGTAGGAAATATTAAAGAACAAGAATAAACCAGAGTTGAAAAATGTTCTTAATGGTGTCTGCTACATGCTGGCTTTTAAATAGCCTAAGAGATTTCATAGGAATATAGGTTTGAATGGATAATATCACTGATTTTCAGTTTGCATTTGTAATTATTGTGAAAGTCTTTAAAAGTGCTTCATTCTCTTTGTCTGCTTGACTATTAGAAGTAGCCCAGCCATGTTTATATCTCATTTTATTTACTGGTTGATGCTTTTGTATAGCCTGAGAGGATTTATTTTTACCCCAGATGTTTGGATAATTGTATGTAACAATACTCACATTTTCTTGCCAGGCTTCTGGAATGCTTGGTATCTTTCAGTTATTTGGTTAAACTATGTAATAACATTGTAGTAACACAATCTGCAAAACCCGATTGACCACTGCTGCAGGCGGAGAATTGTCTGAGTGGGCATACTGGGAAAACTCTGTAACAGAAAATTTGCTCACATAACCTCCTTCCTTCTCACTCCCCCCAGGAACTGCAAAGAGTCCAAGGATTTATAAACAGGCATCTATTAAAAAAAGTAATCAACTTTAAAAGTGACAAAATCTGAAGAAATACAGAATGAATAATTCAATTCTCTCTCATTAATGTCAAATGCTTACCTCTGAGAAGATGAATGGAAACTGATTATCATTAGGAAACTTCTTTGGAGCTGCTAGGTGTAAAATTCACCAGGAAATGTTGATTTTACCCATTGGTACAGGCAATTTTTAGTTCTTCATGTTGTCAAGCATATTAGCTTTGCATTTTCTGTCTCATAGAGAATCCGTATTGAAGCCATTTATGTCTTCTGCTGCTATAACAGTTTACTGTTTGCATTCCCTGATGTATTTATTGTTTTAGCATGATTTGAATGATTTTTGAGTGTTGCATGACTGTACAATAACATAGTAAGACACACAGGAGGTTACTTGCCATTTACTGCCAGACTTCAAATGCTGCTGTTATAATTTACTAAACTTCATTTTTGCAGTTTGTCAAGTCACCAGTGAAAAGTTTCCTAATGAAAGTATATTTCCTGGCTTTCTAGAACAGCATGAGTTTAAAGTCATGAAATAAATCTGTACGGATACTAAGAAAAAAGGTGGGAGACATTAAAATCTTCCCTGTAAGTGAGGGAGAAAAGTGTTCCAAGTTTCATAGCTGCTAATTTTGACCTGAATCTTTTTTGGATTAGCAGGAGGTGATAGTCCTTCCCAAACACAATTTTCTTTCCTTTAGGTTAATGATGTCAAGAAGAAACAAGTCAAAACAAAGATATGAGTTGAAGTATAATAAATCTTTCCATGATCTAGGCTGTTCTAGTTCAGAGTTTCCCATAGACCCAAAGCCCAACAGAAAAAAATTAAATATAGGATGCCCCCCTAGTCCCCCCTTGAAAAGAAAGAATTATGTAGAAAGAGTGGTTAAAACACCCAAAGTAAAAAGCCTAGCACTGATTTTGGAAGTTAAAAATAACTTTAACAATAAATAAAGGGTATTTAAGGTAAAGGAGCTTACAGAGGAATAAGGGAAGGGAAACAGGTACAAGAAACATATATAAACCCGGATGGACAACAATGGATGGGGATGGATTCAGGAGGTAGGTGGACCATCATATGGTTGGATGGCCACATGGCAGAGCTGCAGCAGCTGGAGCAGCAAGGATGTCACTCTTCAGGCAAGGCAGGCAGAGAGAGAAAGCAACCAGGAAGTTCACCCGCTTTTATAGTGTTGCAGGCAGGAAGTGGAGTGGGCTGACCTTTTGCACCTGGGGACAGGTTCTGGACCACTTCCCAGTCCCCTAGAGGCTCAACCTGTGACACAGGCATTCATCAGTTGTCAGCTTTTATTCTTTGCCCTTGGTGATCCCTCATCTTAGATAGTTCCCAGTCTAGAATCTATCTCCTATTGCTACAAATGTTCCCTTTCCTATTACAAGGTACATTTAAAATCCTGTGTGGGACCTAGGCTGTGAGACATTTTGGAAAATATGATTTGAGTTCCAGAGCCACAGGGGAACTCTTGGATATTCTGCCTTCAGGTGCTCATCAGCCCAGCCTGGCAGTTCTTTTGCAGTGAAAAACTTGGAAATTCTTTGTAGCTCTCTTGCTTTCTATTGTGTCCTCAGGTAATTTGTCTCTACAATTGTCTTTTTAGTCCTTGTTCACAAGTGGCTGTTACAGACTATAAAATGTTTCTGTCTCTGTGACATGAGCTCCTGTGCCTCTCTGGGATACAGTATTTTGTTCACTTTTGTAGTCAAAACTGACATCTTACCTTAATTCCCTCAGGCAGAGTTGATTTACAACAGTCATCATGACATACTCTTCATAAAACAGTCTCATGAAATATTTTGTGCATAAATTAAATTTTGGTCTAAACAAGCAAATTATATTTTCTGCAGTAAAATTCTATTTTGAGCTGTCAGGGGCTATTCCACTTGAAAATACCAGTTAACATAGGAATACTTATTTCTCTCAGTAGATCTAGGAGACCCTCTGTGCAGTTCATATCCAGAGGAGGTCAGCAGTAGGGTGCTAATTGCTGACTTTCCACTTGCAGCCTGAACGTCGTGTAGAAGTAAATGCTGTGTACTCCTTTCCCTCCTTCCTGAACATCTCATTTGTAGCACCATACCTGGATTTCAGACCAAATTTCGAGTGTTACTGAAAAGTTATATGTTCTGTTAATAGATAATAAAGTACTAAGGCAGCATTGCTAATTGAGTATAATTCTGGGCTCTAATTGCTCCCAACTATGCGTTAAAAAGTTTCTTATGAATTGTGAACACAAAGCAATTGCAGAAAAAAAATATTACTGTTCATTAAGAATATTGCTTTTTGAAATGTGTTTTAACAGCCACTCATAACCCATGAGCTGATAAACACAGATAGCATAGAATGAAAATAGTAATTTTAAATTGCCAACAAGAATTAATTTCTTAAGAAACTTTCTCCTGAAAAGTTACAGAAAGTTACAGTCAGAAAAAAAGGTTGGGTTTTTTTTTTTTTATTTTGCTATTGTAAGGGATGTGTGTATGTATTTAAAAGTCTTATAAATTGCTTTCTCCACAATGTGTTTAAGTGTAGATATACCTTTTCTTGCACAATGCATTGTTAAAATGAAATATAATTTCTAGGACAAATTTGATATGTGATAATATCAGAAATTCTAGCATGCAGTTGCCTCTTTAGATGTCTCTGAAGGACTCTGACTGCCAAGTGACTTCTGCAGCTCTGTGTGAGAACAGAGTCTGTAAGTGAGGCACAGCAGCTGACTGATTTTTTGTCATGGCAGGGAAAAAAAAAAAAAAGGAAGCCAACAAACTTGATGCAGGCTGAGCCAAAAATGGCGTGTTTTTTCTCCCCTAAGGAAATGAAAATCATAAAATGGATATAATTTATTCAACCTGAAAACAGGACTTCATTCTGGACAATTGTAGGAAAATAAAACCAAAATTAATTAAAGGCCGACTCTCATGATTTAAAATTACCCTTTTACCTTGAGGTTTGATGGAATAGATCCTTCCTTCTCCACAACTGTGAAGACTCTGTATCCTCTGTCTGTACAAATGAAAATGACTCTTGGAGGGAGGGAAAAGCACTCTGATCCAGGCTCCCTCTGGGCCACATCCTTACAGGGCTTTTGCCTCCTTGGTTCAGGTGCCCGACTTGAGCTTTGGAAAGGTGTTTTTTCCTCTCTTTCAGGTGCTACTGGCTCAATGTTGATTTCCACTCTGGTTTTAGCAATTGAGTACTCTTGGTTTTCATGAGTCTGAGAAAACTGTTTACCAAAAGCATGTATTTTGTTTTCCAATTTCTTCATCTGAGATTGAGTGCAAGATACCTGATTTCAACTGACATTTTAAACGCGTGATAAACTGTCTATGTTCTTCTTTTGAAGAAGATGGTTTAAAATCAGTCATGTTCAGGTATTCCAAAGCATGTGTCCACTGAAAAATGTGATTTTTTATATTTCAGCCATTCTCTGAGGGCTGCGTCACACACTCTAAAGTAATGCTACCAATCATTCCAGTACAATCAACTCACTTCTTCAAATCCAGCTACCAATTTCTGCAGTGTCTTTTCTTTCCTCTAATTGCAAAATTAATGTAAAAGCTACATGAGATGAATATCAATATCTTGTGAATGGGAAAAATTATTGTATTTTCTTACATCTACTGGAAACAAAGGGTAACTGCATCAGGTACTTCACCAGTTGATATCAATGTCTTCCATTTTTTAGGCATTGGCTCATCTGCACTTAATAGACTATATAGGAGAGCAGACAGCTTTATTAATAAAGGTATGTTTAAAATATTTACAGTTACTTAAAAGGTAATGAAAATAGTTTTACCCCAATAGAACAATGAGTAAAACTTTAATTTTTAATTTAATGATAGCGATTGTATTCCTGTGTTGAGAATACAACATCGAGAAAGCTTGTCATATTTTGGTGGGGGAAATATTTAATATATATGTATCTGTTTACAGCCAGAATAAGCATAGGCATAAAAGATGAGCCTTCTAGCTTAACACCACCACCCAAAAAAACCCACCCACCCAACCACCCAACCAACCAACCAACCAACCAACAAACAAAAAAAACCCCAAAACCAAAACAAAACACACACACACCCCCAAAAAAAGCAAACAAACAAAACACCAAACCAAACAAACAAAAAACCCCAAAACAAACAAACAAAAAACCCAACCCAAAACCCAGGAAACAAGTATAAACAACTAGAGGTGAAAATTCACAGCTGCACAAAGTATTTCTTGTGTGAAATCTCAGTATTAGAAATATCAGTCTTTGTATTGTTCAAATTTTCTGGGGCAATAAACTCTAGTGATATTATTCCTAAATGTTGAGCTGTTTTCTTTAAGATGCTTTTCATATCTCAGAACCTAAAGAAAGAGTAAATGTTGATGAATTAAACCTGTGAGAAATTTACACTTATGCCATGGAGGGGAATAGAGCAACACTAATCTCACCAAAGTTGTAATTTGGTTACTTTCCCTTTCAGGTCGTTCCTGAGGACCAGCGTTTGGCGGTGGCCATCATTTTAGTGCTCTGGGTGTCTGCTTTGGCCTCCTCTGTGATTGACAATATCCCTTTCACAGCTACAATGGTAGGGATCTGTGCAGGACTTGTACTTTTTCCTCTTAGTGCTGGCAGGGGTGTTGAGTGTGCTGACTGATTTGCTTTTGTTTGACCTCTGCTGTGTTGTAGTTTACTTTGTAGTCTGAGATTGAATCGTTATTACAAGCTTATTCATACCATTTAGGTGTCTAACTGGCCATTGCTACTAGCAGCTGCAATTAGCTGTGGAACTAGAGACACTGTTTCAGCTGCATTTTTTTGCATGTTTCTTCTTATATCCACATCCACAGCTGAAAAACAGAATTGTCTTTCTGGTGGAAACTGACTCTATTCACCTGTTGCTCTCATTGTTTTCCCTCTATGTGCTGTGTAGCTACACAAAACACTAATTTTTTTTTTAACCTTGTATTGCTACCTTACTTAGGTAAGTACTTAAAAACTCACCAAATAATGTTAAGCATTATGAATACTTATCAGCACCTGAGTTTTAATATCAGAATAGTATCAAATTATAGCAAATTAGGACATAATCACATAGGTTTATTCAATCAAGTTCTCTGTTTAAAGTGCAATAATCAATTATACTGTAGGAATAATTCACTGTTACAGCTTCTTCACAGATAAGTATAAATGTTTACACTGTTTTTATTCTGTTGTTATTGGATGGTCAATTCCACCCTAAGCCTGTGTCAAGGTTTAAGACACTTATTACATGTGGCATATTGGAGGTATTTGTGACTGCTCTATAGTTATATGTTAATACGATATTTTGATTTGATTACTGTAGTGTTTCATGTGTACTCATTTTGATTTAACAAGCAGAAGGTATGAAGTATTGGTTCAATATGAATATTCAATATTCAATATCTCCCTGCAAATATTTAAGTACTGTTAAACACTAATGGAAAAAAATCTTAGTTCAGAAGTTTTTAGTCAACTAGTCTGTGAAAACTGACTTAGAGCAATAACAAAAAGCACCTGCATACACTATGACCAGGGTCTTTTAAGGGTTTTGAAAGGAACCTACTTCTAAAAGCAGTACATTTGGAGAATGGAACAGAAGTGCAGGAATCTTTTAGGATGCTTGAACATTGATTCTTTTGTGTCTTTGAGGGTGGGAAGTACAGATGGACAGGAAAGAATCCTTGCCAACATTAAAATGTACATCTTTTTTCATCTTTTCTCAGCTGAATCTCAGAATTTCTTTTTTTTCCCCTTGATAAATAGATGGAGAGAGGGGGCAGGAAGAGAGAAAAATACAGACATATTTGCCACTATGCAAAAGTAGTAATTAGCTGAGGTGTTAGAATATTAATCTGTTATATGAAAGACTCAAGTCGAGATCCCACATCACCTAGCTCAGTGAACAGGCTTGTACTTTGGTCTTTGTCATTCTGCATTAGAAAATATTTACAGAAAATTCTTAAGAAACTAAGTTCTAAATTCTTATCTGTGTTTTTTTAAACAAAAGGTTATACTTCTTTTTGCTTCTTTGTCACTTGATTCCTATGGTTAAAAAAGGCAATATTTGATTCTGGAAGAGTCTTTTTAATTATATGTATCAAATCGAGGAACTTCTGATGAGGAGTATTACATATATCTAACCCAGCTTTTTTGTGAAATGGCTTTTCGCTAATTGATGTCCAAGTGTGTGTGTGCGTGTGCAATAAACACACAGTGTAACAGGTATTTCTTAGATCTCATTTTATTTATTGACTTGCTGTTTACAGAATCAAGCTGCATTTATCAATGGCAGATAACCTTGTACACAGTAAATTCACTTGTTCAGTCATGTAGTTCACTCACACATTCACCCAGTTGCCCCAGTTGGACTAATAGCTTGGCAGTCGACTCCAAGTGTGTGTTCACAAGTGGAGGATCGTACTGACATGGTTCTATATATGAGTTTGGTTTCCTAAACCCTAGTGATCAAGGAGTATGTGGCACCTGCTATGATGTAGCAGGTGCTATGATTCTGTTCCTGGCAAAAGGTTCCACCTTCAAAGCTGAGGCTCAACTCATAATAATGGAAGACAAGTGTATTACATCACAGAATCACAGAAT